>QGSO01000235.1:1273623-1302191 GCA_011037825.1 Carya cathayensis
ACATACACAATAAACTGATAGTAAGTTAGAGGCTAACTTACCTCGATCGTCGCGTTCTATGAGAATAGAGCGCGAGACACGAGGAACTGCACAACAGCTGGAAGAGGAACACTCGAGTCCTTAAGATTTTCACTTCTGAACTCAATTGCCATATTGTAAGCACTTGCAACACCACGGCCAACTTGAGGTTTCACTATACTCGGAAGAGATAAATTGACTTCAGAAAGCCTTTGCACTAAAACAAGTTCATTAAAATTATCAATAACAACCAAACAAACAACTCATTTCTCAATCCATATACTCTTAGCCATAGTCAACCACAAGATGACACCAGTCATCCCGGACTATAATCCATATCATCACTGCTTCGGGACACTGTCATACAGTTTCCCAACATTACACCATACGCTCCACACTTCTCTGCTACGCCATTCAACCCTTCGTGACACGCCATCCGATGTATCACGACTTAATACAGAGTACACTCACGTGAACTCTCTTCCATCCACACTACAATACCCATCACTGCGATACACGTCTCACGGTGCATCGCTACGCGACACGGAGTACGCGCTACGCGTACTTCCTTCGCTACAACTCTCATCAACACGATGCACATCACACGATGCATCGCCATACAACACGGAGTACACTACATGCGTACTCCCTTCCTTCTACGACACACATCACTACAGTGCACGTCGCGCGGCGCGTCGCTGCATTACACAGAATACGCTACACGCGTATTCTCTTCACACAACCCGCCGTATCACATCTACGGCATCCATCTCACGCCTATACTTCACAGCACAGTCCACAAAATACACAATCAAACGCAACACTTCACAACCACACTTCGCTTCACAACTACGCAACGAATTCCACAAATACAACTACACAATCCACAAACCAACCAACTAACTATTTTAAACGTAAAATAACTAGAGATAGAAGGTTATACCATCGACGGGATAACCCGTGCGTCGCTCGTTGTTCGTCACGAACTTGCGTCGGAGGAACGTACGTGGCGGCGTACGGTGGCTGTCCACCACATAAAGTGGTAGTTTGGTTTTGAGAAAGGCTATGCGTGGTCTTGGAAGACTCATGATTTTACAGCTGTCGGTGAAGAACAAATTACGTGATTTACGGAAAAGATAATCTATACGCGTGATTCCAGATGAGGGTAAAGACGAGAGAGATGTGATTGCTGTCGGGAAATAATCCAAAACTGATAATTTTAGCGGGCTGTTACATCAACAGTTGGAAGAATATCTTCCTCGCCCAAGTAGGGAAGAAAATTCTAATCAAAACTATAATCCAAGCCTTGCCTACATTTTCTATGAGTGCTTTTAGCTGCCTTAAAAACTTTGTTAAGAAGTAATTACCATGATGCCTACATTCTGGTGTGGCTTTAAAAATAATGGATCTAAAATTCAGTGGAGAAGTTGGAATAAGATGGAAGAATCAAAGAAAAATGGAGGGTTAGACTTTAGAGATATTGAAAGTATCAACTGTCAACGTACAATAACAGGGTAGTCAATGCTGCTAAATAGAGGGAGGCTACCTGCTAAATAGATGGAGGCTACGCACGGTATTGCTAAACATCTTCCGTAATTGAAGGGCTGATCTTCCCGCTCAAAATTAGACAGACCATAAGCCATGTAAATATGTTCTATATAAGGAGGGTAAAATCCTCTGAAAGATTTATTCGAATCCATTTAACATGGTATCAGAGCTCTCTTAAATTTTTTCGGTCTATTTCTAATGTTGTGGGGCCGTACCTCAGGAGCTTATTTCCAGCTCAGAAAAGCTGTTCTTCGCGTCCTGTATCCAAAGACGCCATTGTCTCGGTGCAATTCTTTCGGTGGTTTTTTTTGGGTTTCAGTGGTCTCTGTCGGTGATCTACAACTAAGGTGGCTGTCAGAACAGCCTTCTGGTGGTATTTCTGGTATTTCTGTGGCTGAGAGATTCTTGAAACAGTCCTCTGTGGCTGTTACAGGTGCTGTGTGACGCATCTTGCAGGGGAAGTGTTTCTCGACAACTTCTGTTTCAATTTTTTTCGGCACCTTCTTAGTCTATCGGCAGCTTCCTCTCCAGGAGTGGTGTTTTTCGGCAGCCTCTGTTTCAACTCTGGTATTTATTTCGTTCTCCAAATATTTTTTTTGGGCGTCTTCTTCCTGGAGTGGTGGTTTCGGCACATTTATTTTTTTGGTCTTCATGTGTTGAGCAATCATTCTTCATGTGCTGAAAGTTCACATGTTATGCAGTAATTCTTCACGTGTTGAGAGTTTTGGGCAGCTCAAGTAATTTTTTTTCTTCCAGCATGTGGGTCTCTTTTCTTCACGTGTTGGTTCTAATTTTTTTTTGCACCAGTGTGTTTTCGGCAGTAATTGTTGAGAGTTTTCGCAGCCCAATAATCTCTTCTTTTTTTTTTCCATAATTTTTTTTCTTCTCGGGTTCTAATTTTTTTTCTATGGATTCTGAACCTATGTGTATCAAGTTTACGGATAATAATTATTCTACATGGGCATTTCAATTTGAACTTTTTCTTAAGGGAAAAGATCTTTGGGGTCATATTGATGATACTGATTGTGCACCCAATCCTGATAAATCTAAGGATTGGGCTGTGCTTGATGCTCGAATTATGTCTTGGCTTCTTGGCTTAGTTGAGCCACATATTATCACCCACTTACGGCCTCATCGCACCTCCCAATTAATGTGGAATTACTTAAAGAAAGTATATAATCAAGATAATGATGCTCGTCGTTTTCAGTTAGAGCATACAATTGCCCTGTTTTCACATGACAATCGTTCCATCCAAGACTATTATTCAGCATTCCTGACTCTTTGGAACGAATATTCTGATTTGGTTACTGCGGATGTTCCTGTTGTCTCTCTTTCCACTATTCAAAGTCTTCACGAGACTCGTCGTCGTGATCAGTTTCTTATGAAACTCCGTCCCGAGTATGAATCTGTTCGCTCTTCTTTACTGAATCACTCTCCTGTTCCTTCTCTTGATGTTTGTTTTGGTGAGTTACTTCGTGAAGAACAAAGACTTAGTACTCAAGCTTCTCTGGAACATTCTCATGGTAGTTCAGGGTTCCCCTCTGTGGCTCATGCCACTCAACGACGATGACCGCCTGTATATTCTAGCACCTTACAGTGTTTCTGCTGTAAAGAATATGAGCATATTACTGCTAATTGTCCTAAGAAATACTGTTCTTATTGCAAGAAGAAGGGTCATATTATTAAAGACTGTCGTATACGCCCTCAGAATCGTCAGGCTCAAGCATTTCAGACTTCTATAGCACATGGCTCTTCCTCAGGTGCTCTATCTGATCTTGCACCTCCTGCAGCAAATTACTGCACACCAGAAATGGTGCAACAAATGCTAATTTCGGCCTTATCCGCAATAGGGTTTCAAGGTAAAAATCCAACTAAACTCTGGTATGTAGACTCAGGTGCTTCTAATCACATGACGAATACTCCTACTACTCTATGTCATGTTTGGCCCTATGCTGGTCAATCTGCCATTCACACTGCCAATGGTAGTTCTTTGCCAATAGCTGCTGTCGGAGATGCATCTTCTCAAATCACTGATGTGTTTCTTGCTCCTTAACTATCCACAAATCTTATTTCTGTTAGTCAATTAGTTGATAACAATTGTGCTGTTCATTTTTCTGGTGATGGTTGTGTTGTGCAGGACCAAGTAACGGGGGAGCCGATAGCGAATGGACCTAAAGTGGGGCGTTTGTTTCCACTATTTTTACCTGTTCCAGTACTTTCTTCAGTTTCGTCTATTAAGTCTTTTACTTGTCATAATGTTCCAGATCTGAGTATGATGTGGCATCGTTGTTTAGGTCATCCCAATGTTCAGATCTTATCTCATGTATTGCACTCAGGCTTTCTTGATAATGAAGAACATTCTTCTTTATCTCTTCAGTGTGATTCTTGTAAACTTAGTAAAAGTAAAATTCTTCCATTTCCTTTGCATGCTAGTAGAGCTTCTCACTGCTTTGATCTTATCCATAGTGATGTTTGGAGACTTTCCCCGGTTAGTTCACAGGAAAAATTTAAATATTATGTGACTTTCATTGATGATTATAGCAGATTCACTTGGGTTTATTTTTTTCGCTCTAAATCTGAGGTTTTTCGTACTTTTACTGAGTTTTTTGCGTATATTGATAATCAATTCTCTGCGACTATTAAGACATTACGCACAGATTCTGGTGGAGAATATTTGTCTACTGAATTTCAGTCATTCTTGGCTTCTCAAGGTATTATTCATCAACGTTCATGTCTTGCTACTCCCCAATAGAATGGAGTAGCCGAATGCAAAAATCGTCATCTCCTTGATGTGGTACGTACTCTCTTGTTAGAATCCTCTGTTCCATCCATGTTCTGGGTTGAGGCTCTGAAAATTGCTACTCACTTGATTAATCGTTTACCTTCCCAAGTCTTACATATGGAGTCTCCCTATTTCCGCTTGTTCGCTAAACAACCTAGTTTTGATAATTTCCGTATCTTTGGTTGTGTATGTTTTGTCCATTTACCTTCTCATGAGTGACATAAATTATCTGCTCAATCTGTTAGATGTGCATTCTTGGGATATAATGTGTGTCAAAAGGGATTTGTTTGCTATGATCCTACTTTACATCGTACACGCATTTCTCGGAATGTTATTTTCTTTGAAAATCAACATTTCTTTCCTATGTCCTCTATACCTTCTTCTTCTACTATGATCCTCCCCTCTTTTGAAGAACATTTCTCAGATCTTCATCCAGTCAGCTCTTGTTTTAAAGCAGGACTTGTATATACAAGACGCTCCTGCCCACAGTCTATTCCAGTGGCTCAACCGATATTTGATTCTACCATGCTCCAAGACCAGTCAATTGCAGCACCTTCAGAGCATTTGGCACGTCGCTCTTCTCGAGTGTCAGTACCTCCGGATAGGTATGGGTGGTTTTCTTCTGCTTTTACTGCTATATTATCCAATTTTGATATTCTCACATGCTACTCACATGCTGTCAAGCATGATTGTTGGCGACAAGCTATGCAAGAAGAAATTGCCGCTTTAGAGGCCAATCACACCTGGGACATTGAGCCATGTCCTCCTATTGTTCCTCTAGGTTGCAAATGGGTTTATTCAATCAAAGTCCAATCTGATAGACGTTTGGAACGTTACAAAGCTCGACTTCTTGCACTTGGGAATAATCAAGAATATGGTGTCAATTATGAAGAGACCTTTGCTCCTGTGGCTAAGATGACTACTATTTGTCTGATTCTAGCTCTTACTGCTTCTAGTGATTGGCCACTACATCAGATGGATGTTAAGAATGATTTCCTTCACGGTGATCTTAAAGAGTGTATTTACATGAAACCACCCTCGGGATTGTTCACCTCTTCGATTTCACATGTGTGTAAGCTTCGTCGCTCTCTTTATGGTCTCAAGCAAGCTCCAAGGGCCTGATTTGATAAATTCCGCACAACTTTATTACAATTTTCATTCAAGCAAAGCAAGTATGATACTTCATTGTTTCTTCGGAAATCAGACATGAGTATTGTTGTTTTTTTAGTTTATGTTGATGATATTGTGATCACTGGTTCCGATTCTGTCTTACTTGGCCAGCTCAAGACTCATCTCTTAGAGTCCTTTCATATGAAAGATTTGGGAACTCTCACATATTTTCTTGGTCTTGAGGTGCATCGTAGTTCCTCTGGTATTTCACTCAATCAACATAAGTATGCGAGTGACTTGGTGGCTACAGCTGGTCTACAGGAAGCTACTTCTGTTGATACTCCTATGGAATTAAATGTCAAGCTTCGCAAAGAGGAGGGCGACTTACTTGTTGATCCCTGTTTATATCGGAAGTTGGTGGGTAGCCTTGTTTATCTCACCATTACTAGACCAGACATTTCTTTTGCTGTACAGCAAGTCAGTCAGTTTCTTCAGACTCCTCGTCATATTTATTTGGTTGTTGTCCGTAGGATCATACGCTATGTTCAGGGCACTTCTGCCCGTGGTTTATTCTTCCCGGCCGGCAATTCTACTCATCTTGTTGCTTATTGTGATGCTGATTGGGCTGGTTGTGCGGATACACGTCGCTCCATCACTGGTTGGTGTGTGTTCTTAGGTAATACGTTAATCTCTTGGAAAAGTAAGAAGCAAGACAGAGTTTCTAAGTCATCTACAGAATCTGAATACTGAGCAATGTCTTTAGTTTGTTCTGAAATTATTTGGCTTCGAGGTATGCTTGTTGAGCTAGATTTTTCTGAGACTGATCCCACACCTCTACATGCTGATAATACGAGTGCTATTCAGATCACAGCCAATCCTGTCTATCATGAGCGCATGAAGCATATTGAAGTCAATTGTCACTCTATTCGTGAAGCATTTGAAGCTCGTGTTATTACTCTTCCACATATTTCTACTGAACTACAAATTGCTGATATATTCACCAAGGCTCTCACTCGTCATCGGCATTGCTTCCTAAGTAGCAAATTGATGCTTGTTGATCTACGGGCATCAATTTGAGAGGGGCTGTCAACGTACAATAACAGGGTAGTCAACGCTGCTAAATAGAGGGAGGCTACCTGCTAAATAGATGGAGGCTACGCACGGCGCTGCTAAATAGATGGAGGCTACGCACGGCGCTGCTAAACATCTTCCGTAATTGAAGGGTTGATCTTCCTGCTCAAAATTAGACAGCCCATAAGCCATGTAAATATGTTCTATATAAGGAGGGTAAAATCCTCTGAAAGATTTATTCGAATCCATTTAACATCAACAAGGCTTTACCAGCAAAACAATGTTGGATACTAATCCAAAATCATTCAGCTCTGGTTGCAGTAATAATGAAGAAGAAGTATTATAAGAATGGGGTTTTAACAGAAGCTAAGTTGGCCATGCCCATACCACCCTTGATATGGAGAAACGTGTTTTTATCACTTGATCTGATCAAGACAAGAATGGTATAGAGGGTAGGGAATGGTAGCAAAATTAAGATATGGGAGGACAAATTGTTGCCAATACAATCTTCCAGTAGAGTCTAATCACCCATTAAAGTATTAAATAGTGAAGCAAAAGTATGTGAATTGATTGAGGAATGGGTGGAAGGATAGCCTAGTGAATGAAATTTTTAGAAGGAAGAGGCTGAAGTTATAATGAATATACCACTGAGCATAACTAGTGCTAAGGATAAAATAATATGTGGCCTCAGTACTAAAGGAATTTTTACAGTAAAAAATACTTATTATATTGAGCAAAATAGAGTGAGAATGTTGAAAGGGGAATCTTCAAGCTACTATGAAGCACAATTAGAGTGGCAGTTTATATGGAATTTAAGGATGCTTGAGTCTGTTAAGCATTTTATATGGAAGGCTGCTCATAATATTCTCCTATATAGGAGTAACCTATTTAAGAAGAGGATTATTGACACAAACTTATGCCCCATGTGTGAAAGAGAAGAAGAGACTATAGTCCATGCACTTTGGATCTGCCTTACTGCAACATACATATGGAATGAAGCTAATAGTCTAGTTCAAAAGCTGTCATGTGTAGAGGTATATTTTATGGATATGTGGAAGCAAGTTATTGAGAAGTTGAAAGTAGAAGAAGTAGAACTAGTGGCCTAGGTTATGAAGAGGATATGGTTAAGGAGAAACTCACTGCTTTATGAGAGTAAATTTGAGACCTGAGATAGTTTATATGAGTCTGCTAAACAACGCTTACTAGACTTCCATTCAAGTCAGAATGAAAGGCAAGATGAGCATCAACAGAATGCTATAATGAGACAATAGGTCAGATGGAAGAAACCATGTGGAAGGTATACAAGAGCCAGTTGGGATGCAACTGTAGATAGCAAAAGATAAAAGGTAGGAATTGGAGTTATAATCAGAAATTTATATGGTGATATTTTGGTATCTTTATGTTCAACTATTAATCATTGCATGAGGCCAGCAAATGCAGAAGCATTTATCCTGAGAAGAGCTATGATTCTATGCATGGAGTTGGGGCTTTCCCATGTGATCCTAGAAGGAGATGCCCATATTATTGTTAAAGCAGATACAAGTTATGAAGACATTTGCACGAATCATGATATGATCCTGATCTATATCATGTAAAAATTGTGCACTAGATACAGTTCGAACTTTGGAAACGTTTCATGTACGTGCTGGGACCTGAGGAACTCATGTCAAATTTGTTTCCAAATAAGTCGGCCACTAACAATTTTATTTTCATATAAAAATAATTTTCCTTAATTATTCAGTTCAACGATTAATGATAGTGATGCAATCATTTAAATTTTTTAAAGGATCTACCAGAAAATCAAATTTAAATTACGATCAATCTAATCTTAAACATCGATAATTTCTTAAAGATCGATAATTTCTTAGACATGTCGAGGTTCGCTAAGCAAACCAAACCCCCCTCCCATGCTTCTCTCTCTCATCCCGATGCTTCTCTCCTCTCTCTTCTTCATTATCTCTTCTTAACTATAAGGAAATCAGACCCAAACCTCTTTCTTCTCGAAAAATGGCTAAACTTCATCATCATCAAGAATCAATTGCAACATATTTGTTCTTTATTGCTCTGAAGAGCAATTGGAAGAAGAAGCCAGAGAGGGAAATACTTGTGTTTCTTTTTCTCAGATTCCTTCATCAATGTGGGTGTCTTTGAATTTTTTTAGGTGGAGGATTGTAATTGTGTAACTCCATTTTCGGTGCTCTGAATCTTAGTAAGACTAAAACTTTTACACATTGAAAAAGGTAGAAGGAAAAAAAATTGAGAAAAAATAAAGTAGCAGTCAATGTTGTAATTCACATAGTCAAGTTTTGTCTAAACAAATGTAGGTCTCTTCCATGAGCTCATAGCTCAATCTAAACATCAAGAGGCAAAACTCCATCTGGCACCATCACCATTGAAGTCGCCTTCCTTTAACATAGAAAGCAAATCTTTATCTTTCAAGCCATGTAGGCCCAATAGAGCGGACTTCCTCTTGAGGCTGTTCAAGGTGATGACCCCACCATCCACCAACAGGTCGAAGTCGTTGCACATATTGCCATTAGGCCCGTCCCCATCGAGCTTGTGGGCCATGGTTGGCAAGAAATCTTAGAACTGGCTTTTTGGGTTTTGGAGATGTCATTGCAATTTATTGCTTGCACATAGAGAAGGGGAGAGGGAGAGAGAGAGAGAGAGGGGTTATTAAATTGAATAAAGCCCCTATGACGCCCCAAATGTACCACCCAGTTTGACCGCTGGGCAAAATTTTTTTTTACTTAGTGATTAAGAAAATGATTTTAAGTGTATTAGTGTATTTTTTTTTTACTTAATAATTAAGAAAGTGATTAAAAAAATGAGAAATGAAAAAAAAAAAAATTTAACGCCCAGCGGTATGGGTCAGGCGGCATAGTAGCCTGACCCTATTAAATTTGGGATATTATTAAGAGTGTAAATATACAAATTTACAAGGTAAGACTAGGAGGAGGTTGGGATTTTGAAGAAGGAGAGGCCATGGAAGACAACTAACTAGCAGTGTAAATCAGTCCTTTTTAGTTTGGGGGGTGATGGATTGAAATTTTCAGTCCATCATTTTTTCCAGACCGGTCCGGTGCAATTATTATTTTTTTCAAATAAATTAATAACAAAATTTATTTAAATTGCTAAATTAAAATTAAGTAAATTATTAATATACATTATGTAATTAACTTATTAAGAAAATATTTTATATGGTCGATGATAATAAATTAAATGAAAATTATATTATTAACTGATATATAAAAATAATATATTAAATTATTAAAAATATTTTTAAAAATATATATAGGAGTTCGGTCCAGTCCAAAATTTATAGACCCCATGATCGGACTGAATACCATTCGGTCCACACTTTTTAAGATTGAAACTAAATGGTCTAGAGTTCGGTTTGGTCCAGTCGGATTGACCGACCAGCTTGCACCCCTACAACTAAGGTACAGATAAGGAGAGGATTGTGTTTGAGACTCATTTCTTGGGAGAGAGAGAAGGCTAATTTGGATGTTTTGAAGGAAAAGGAAAAAAAAAAAACCTACGTCTGCAAGGTGTGCGGTGTGCATGGCTGTTGAGTAGTAATGCTCTTTCTTAAATTACAATGGGTCACAATCTGCCACACGATATTATTATCCTTCCTTATCATTACTTTTTTTTTTTGGTTTTGTTATGGAGCACATTTTGTTATACACGCACATACATATATATATATACACACACTACTAGTATATATTTGTGTGTGTATGTGACATATTTCACTCATGTGTGTTTGGATAGATGGGGGGATATAGGGGTATTTGGATTTAGATTTGTACCAAATCAAATAATTAGTTTTTAAGCTTTTCAAAATTTTAGATTGGAAATTTAAGTTAAAATTTAAACTATCTCATCTAAACTTAATTTTAATTACCAATTTTTCAAAGAGATTGAGTGAGCGTTTCCATTTAAATTGGTGCAATTTGTTTATTTGCAATGCTTAATATATATTCCGTTTGGTTTCACATTGGTTTTAACTCATGTCAACACTCAAACCCCCTTTAAATATAAACATTGTTCAATTTCAAATTTTCAACTTTTGTATCTAATCGTTGTAATTTTTCAAAATTTTTAAACAAAATACAAAAAATAATTTAATTTTTTCAAATCTCAAAATAAAAATAATATTAAAAAATTATATTCTAACAATATTTTAACTTTATAATATTTATATTCAATTTTTTATCTTTCATTTTTCAAAATTCAATAAAATATCTTAACTCAAATTATTTCACAATTGGATAATGATAAATTTACCACCAATTTACTACTCCATAGTGTATTTGAAAATTTTATTTTTTATTATTATTTTATTTTAAGTATTTTTTTAGCATCCTTTTTTAAAAAAATTAAAAAACTACAATTTTATTAATAGTCACTTCCTTATCCATTAAGTAAAAGTAATATTAAAAAAAAATTAAAAAAATAAAGAGAGTAGTAAATAGGTACTAGCCACTAGGATATAGTAAGCTTATTATTATCTTTTTCTATTATTCACAAATTATCTAATTATTATCGACATATTTTTCATCTCATCTCATCTTATTTCATTTTATTTATGTAATCAAACAAGACCTAAATTACATTATGTTTGTTTTAAAAAAATAACTGTTAAATGGAGAGGGCGCCCACGTGGGCAGACCCCTCTCCCCCTTCATTACCATGCATTAGCTGCACGTAACGCATGGCTTAAAGCCATACGTTACAAAGGCAGCTTGTAAAACGCATGGCTTTAAGCCATGCGTTATTGCATAGTAAAGGCTAGCCTTTAAGGCCAGCCGTGTAGGGGGGCTATATAAAGCCCCCCTCTTTTGATTCTCGGGATCATCTGAAAAAAAAGGCAAAAAAGTTCTCTCTCTTTTATTCTCTCTTAATATAGTATTTAGGCTGTGGATTGTTAAAGCGTTACTCTAGTTTTACACTACGTAGTACGCTTTACCACTAAGGGAAAACTCTTGAGATTTATCGATCTGGAGAAACTTGTGGAGTAACTTTATAAGCTGAGCTTGAGGTACTTTCCGCTGCTATTTTTTTAACATTGGTATCAGAGCATATATTAATTCATGCAATTTTATTTATTTATTTTTATTTTTTTTATAAGAAAAATAAATTAAAAAAAACTCCACCTAAACCAAAGAATATTCGCAGCCCAGTGGTGCGCTTATCTCCTTAGTTTAGTAGGTGGACTTGGGTTCAAAACCCCATTGTGTCATTTTATAGTTTTATTTCCTTTAAAAAAAAACTTTAAAAGGTTGAAAAAAAATACTGGGCCGAAAATGGCCCAGTTGAATGCCCATGCCCAGATGACTATTTAGTCATCTTCAACATTCGGACGTTACTATTCATGTGAACAGTAACAATGAAAAAAAAATTCCCAGCCGCCGTTTAGAGAGCTCCCCGAGGTTGTTTTTCGTTGGAAACATCCTCCAGAGGAGGCTAGGTGCTACCGCAGCACCTAGGGTGGTGCTTGATAACATGTGATCTTTTGTTTAATGTTTTAGATTAAATATGATAACATGTGAATATTTGGTTATATTCATGCTATTATTTTTTTTTCCATAATGTTATATTACATGTGATCTTTTATTTAATTTTTATTAAATGTGATAACATGTATGTGTGACTTGAACATGTGGAAATGTGATTATTTTATCATCGTTGAATGTTAGACTTGAATGTTTAGACATTAGTCTTCATTTCTTTTAGTGATAAAAATATAGAAAATCCCACTAAGTAGTCTTAGTTAGAATTGTCAGTGTGAATGATAGGCTGAAAGAATTGCAGTGACCCCAGTAAGAACTGTAAATGCACTGTATAGCCAAAAGACCATGGTGACCCCAGTAAGAACTGTAAATGCATTGTATAGCCAAAAAGACTACAGTGGCCCCAGTAAGAACTGTAAATGCACTGATGGAACAAGAAAAATGGACTGTAATGGTCTCATATGAACCATCTTTGTAGACTGGCCCAACAGGTTACTGTAGTCTGGCTGTCTTTGTAGACTGGCCCAACAGGTTGCTATGGTCTGGGTAGCTGTCCTTGTAGACTGGCCCAAAAGGTTACTGCGGTTTTAGTAGGTTATGTCTTTACATATGACTAGAACTAGAAGACTACTTAAGATAGTGGGAGTATGGTTGAGATTTATGATGATAAATTCTCCCATATTTTTTTAAATAATTTGCGCGGGAATTAGGTTAGAAATTTAATAATTGGATATTGTGGCGCAAGAGATGATTATGAAGCCTAGCGATTTTTCGATCTTGCGACATGTCTAAATTATTCTTTTTCTGTCTTAAAAGGACGTGGCAGATTTCTTAGGTGTGTGTATAATATCCCTTTTTTGCGTATTGTAGTGATATGGCATCCAAGACTATAGTTGCCGACTTAAACAAGGGAGAGAGATTAGATGGGGAAAACTATGACATATGACATCGCAAGATCCAATATGTCTTAGATGAGCAAGAGGTCTTGGAGGCCTTGTCTCACACCCTTATTGTGCCTGCGGAAGGGAACTCAAAACAACACAAGTAGATCAACAAGCCTATACTGAATGGGCTAATAAAAATCGGTGCGCGCGCATAATAATGTTAAGCAGCATGCACAATGATCTAATGTGTGAGTTCGAGGTCTATGACACTGCCCAAAGCATGTGGGAGGCTTTAAAATTGAAGTTTGGTGGAACTTCAGCCACTAGGTTGCGTGGATTAACCATGAGGTTCGACTCTTATAAGATGCGCTCTGACCGCACGATGAAGCAGCATCTTAGGGCTATGTCAACTATGATTCGCGAACTTAAGTCGGCAGGAAACAATCTGACAGATGAACAGCAAGTCCAGGCAGTGATAAGGTCACTACCAAATTCTTGGGAGAATATGAGCTAGAACCTGACGCATAACGAGAACATCAAAGACTTTGATGATGTCTCGCGTCACTTGGAATTAGAGGCTGAGCGTCTAGAGGCTGCTAAGCCCAATCATACAGCCTATGTGGCTAATGCTGGTTCGCGCAAGGCATCAAAAGCGCAAGAAGTCCAAGATTGGGGTAGCTGCTGGACAAATTAAAAAAGTGTCAGGAACTTCTCATCGCACCAAGAGGGGCAAGCGCGGGAAGAACAAGTCAAAATTAGAGTGCTTCAACTGCGGAAAGACTGGCCACTTCGCTCGTGACTGCACTGAGCCGAAGAAGGTACACTCTGACTTTTCTCGCATTGTTTTTGTAACTAGCCATGTGATGGTTGCTCACTACTATCCTTTATGGACTGTTGATTCAGGAGCGACCGAGCACATAGCGCGAGACAGAGTCGGATTTGTGGAGTATCGCCGGATTCCAACTGGGAGCCGTGATATCAAGGTGGGGAATGGAGCTAGCGTGGAGGTACTGGGACTTGGTACCTACAAGCTGGACTTGCGGGGTGGCCGCACTCTTTTCCTCCACAATGTGCTATACGCTCCCGAGATCCAACGAAACTTACTTTCAGTTGTTACTCTATTAAAACTTGGCTTTCGGATTGTTTTTGAAAACAATTATGTTTCTTTTTATTTGGGCCATGTGTTTTATGGCAAAGCTTTTCTGCAAGACGGTTTTATGATATTGTATTTGGTTTATTCTAATATAAATGAATCTATTGCTTTTCTTTCTTCATCTGTTGATAATTTGGATTCACATACATGGCATGCTAGGCTTGGCCATATAGGACAAGATAGAATGACTCGGTTAGCTAGAGAAGGCCTAATAGGCAATCTCGCTAGGGTCATCTTGCCCACATGTGAACATTGTCTAATGGGAAAAGCTAAGAAAAAACCGTTTGGAAAAGCCACTAGGGCAGCTTTTCCACTGCAATTAGTTCACTTAGACATCTGTGGTCCAATGAGTGTGAGGGCAAGACATGGAGGTGTCTACTTCATCACTTTTATAGATGATTTTTCACGTTACGGTCATGTCTACTTAATCTCCCATAAGTCTGAAGCATTGGAGTGCTTTAGACGATATCTAAGAATGGTTGAGAATCAGTTAGACAAGAGTTTAAAAACTCTAAGAACTGACCGAGGACGAGAATATCTCTCTGAGCAATTTAAAAGGCTCTGTGATGAAAAAGGAATCAAAAGACAGTTAACGATGCCGAGTACACCACAACAAAATGGCGTGGTGGAAAGAAGAAATCAAACACTGCTTGAGATGGTTAGGTCAATGATGGCGCAAGCAAACCTACCAATTTCTTTTTGGGGGGTTGCACTTTTGACTGCTGCCTACATTCTTAACAGAGTGCCCTCCAAATCAGTAACTTCCACCCCATATGAACTATGGACCGGCGAGAAACCCAATTTGAGTAACTTGCGGCCATGGGGTTCAACGGGTTTTGTTCATGATCTTTCTCATAAGTATGGGAAATTAGGCCCTAGAGGGAAGAAGTGTATCTTTATAAGGTACTCAGAACACTCTAAAGGGTATGTGTTAATAGGTGAACAAACTGATGGAAGTGTGACTGAAATTGAATCACGAGATGTGGACTTCATTGAAAATGAATTTCCAAGTAGAGGTGAGGTTGATAGGAGTTTAGAACTTCATGAGATTATGGAACAAGAGGAAAGTGCTCCAAGGAATTTAGTTGAGAATGAGGAAGAAATTCTTCAAGCTCCTACAAATAAGGACTTAAATCCGAGTGGGAGCACACCACTTGTCAATCAATCACAACAACCTCAGCCGCGTAGAAGCACACGTGAAAGTATTCCCCGTCGTCGTTTTGAGATTGAAGGGGAAGCTTTTATGGTAGCTCCGCATGATGATGATGAGCCTAGGACAATTCATGAGGCTCTCTCATCTTCTACTAAAGATGAGTGGATGAAAGCTCTTAATGATGAAATTGAGTCTATGAAAACTAACCAGGTCTGGGATCTGGTTGATCTACCGACAGGGCGTAAGACTATTGGGAACAAATGGGTTCTTAAAGTCAAACGCAAGTCGGATGGATCGATAGATAAGTACAAAGCTCGCTTAGTGGCGAAAGGATATACCCAACAGGAGGGTATAGACTATGAAGAAACTTTTTCACCAGTCGTGAGGTTTGCTTCAATTCGCCTGATTCTAACTATAGTAGCAAACATGGATTTGGAACTCTACCAAATGGATGTTAAGACAGCATTTCTCAATGGAGAACTAGATGAGGAGATCTATATGGATCAACCAACGGGTTTTGTGGTCAAAGGTCAAGAGCGCAAAGTGTGCAAGCTCAAACGATCTATATATGGCCTAAAACAATCATCTAGGCAATGGTACCTCAGATTCCATCGAGCCGTTATTTCGAATGGGTTTACGATGATCACAGAGGACCATTGTGTCTATGTCAAAAGATCCAAGAAGAGTTTCGTTATGTTATCATTATATGTTGACGACATACTACTAGCTGGAAATGATAAAGGGTTGATAGTCGCCACAAAAGAGTGGTTATCCTTCAAATTTGAGATGAAGGATATGGGTGAGGTAGAATACATTCTGGGAGTTAAGATCTACAGAGATCGCTCAAAGAGAATATTGTGTTTGTCCCAACAGACTTACATAAAGAAAGTTCTCGAACGCTTCCTAATGAGTGAATGTAAACCCATTGACACCCCTGTTACAAAAAGCGAGAACTTATCTAAAGAGTTGTGTCCTAAGACTCAAAGAGAAAAAGAAAAGATGGCCCGTGTCCCTTATGCTAATGCTGTGGGTAGTCTGATGTACGCAATGATGTGTACTTGGCCTGACATATGCTATGCAGTTGGCTTAGTAAGTAGATTCCAATCTAACCCCGGACTGACTCATTGGAAAGCAGTCAAGAGGATTATGCGATATCTAAAGGGAACTGCAGACTATGTACTGTGCTATCAAGGTTCAGATTTGCAGCTAAGAGGTTACAGCGATGCCGACTGGGGCAGTGACCTAGATGAGCGTAAATCAACCACTGGGTATGTCTTTCTGCTCAACAATGGCGCCATTACATGGAGCAGCAAGAAACAACCCTGTATAGCTTTATCCACCATGGAGGCAGAATACATAGCTTGTTCTGCAGCAGTTCAAGAAGCTGTTTGGTTACGGAGGTTCCTCAAGTATTTAGACATTGGCACGGATACTTCAGATTCGGTGACAATATTCTGCGATAGCACGGCTGCTCTTGCATATGCTAAGGACTCTAAGTACCATGGAAGAACCAAACACATAGATATCAGATATCACTACATCAGAGGCATGGTAGCGCAACAGGAAGTGGTTCTGAAACACCTCTCTACAAGTCGCATGGTTGCTGATCCCTTAACAAAGCCCATAACAAGAGATGTCTTTGAGGCTCATGTTAGGAATCTAGGACTGCGTAGACTGTAAATGTTTTTTGTGTTTCAAATTACATTAAGATGTAACCTTTCCTTTAGGATATTAATACAATATGATTCAGTTATTGTCTTTATCGTATTGTCTTTCTAATTCACACACAAGATATGTCAACAGGCTTAGATCGGCTCACTCACACGAGCGATCGCCTCTAGCGCTTGAGAATCGAGTATAGATGAGACATTGTGTTCTAAGATACTTGTCCAAATAGATAAGTTAGTTGACACAAAGATATGTCAGTTTTAGTGGGAGCTAAGATCAGGTCCAATGAGAGGACTATGCATGGGTTACCCTACAACCTATGTAGCCTGTGGTTAGCCAGATGTGAGATTCTCTTTGACGCCTTGGAGGCGAGCAAATGGAGGAACTCAGGTTAGACGATTAAGCAGCGAGTAGACTAAGATCTGTACGGTATTGATATAGACATATGCTCTTTAAAAATGAGAAATCCATCGTAGCATGTATTTCATACTACATGTGCTTATTCGACCAAATGAGTAAGTGAATAAAAGGTTTCCCTCTTTATCACTGTGTGAGTCTCATTTTTGAAGTGTTATTTACTTTTGACTATGTCACGAGATGGAGGTTGTGATGTCTGCTACTTTGGCATGTTGTCTATGGCCATGATTAATACGGTCTAAAAAGGCATTGCTGGGAAAGCGATTCGACCAAAGTTGAATGATATGAGTGCAAAGGGAAGATTCTTCGATATCGCATCTTCGATAGTGTTTGCTGATGTCAAACTATGAAGCTACATATTGGTAGTGACTAAGGTTGTGAACATATTGAAATGATTTGGAGTGAGTCAAGCATTGTTATGAGTTTTCTGAACTCAAGAGGGTTTCGAAAATGCTTGATCTGATGCGATCGAATGAGTCTAGGATATGACCAGACACTTTAGGGATGTTACTGTAACAGCCCGCTAAAATTATCAGTTTTGGATTATTTCCCGACAGCAATCACATCTCTCTCGTCTTTACCCTCATCTGGAATCACGCGTATAGATTATCTTTTCTGTAAATCACGTAATTTGTTCTTCACCGACAGCTGTAAAATCATGAGTCTTCCAAGACCACACCTAGCCTTTCTCAAGCCCAAACTACCACTTTATGTGGTGGACAGCCACCGTACGCCGCCACGTACGTTCCTCCGACGCATGTTCGTGACGAACAACGAGCGACGCACGGGTTATCCCGTCGATGGTATAACCTTCTATCTCTAGTTATTTTACGTTTAAAATAGTTAGTTGGTTGGTTTGTGGATTGTGTAGTTGTATTTGTGGAATTCGTTGCGTAGTTGTGAAGCGAAGTGTGGTTGTGAAGTGTTGCGTTTGATTGTGTATTTTGTGGACTGTGCTGTGAAGTATAGGCGTGAGATGGATGCCGTAGATGTGATACGGCGGGTTGTGTGAAGAGAATACGCGTGTAGCGTATTCTGTGTAATGCAGCGACGCGCCGCGCGACGTGCACTGTAGTGATGTGTGTCGTAGAAGGAAGGGAGTACGCATGTAGTGTACTCCGTGTTGTATGGCGATGCATCGTGTGATGTGCATCGTGTTGATGAGAGTTGTAGCGAAGGAAGTACGCGTAGCGCGTACTCCGTGTCGCGTAGCGATGCACCGTGAGACGTGTATCGCAGTGATGGGTATTGTAGTGTGGATGGAAGAGAGTTCACGTGAGTGTACTCTGTATTAAGTCGTGATACATCGGATGGCGTGTCACGAAGGGTTGAATGGCGTAGCAGAGAAGTGTGGAGCGTATGGTGTAATGTTGGGAAACTGTATGACAGTGTCCCGAAGCAGTGATGATATGGATTATAGTCCGGGATGACTGGTGTCATCTTGTGGTTGACTATGGCTAAGAGTATATGGATTGAGAAATGAGTTGTTTGTTTGGTTGTTATTGATAATTTTAATGAACTTGTTTTAGTGCAAAGGCTTTCTGAAGTCAATTTATCTCTTCCGAGTATAGTGAAACCTCAAGTTGGCCGTGGTGTTGCAAGTGCTTACAATATGGCAATTGAGTTCAGAAGTGAAAATCTTAAGGACTCGAGTGTTCCTCTTCCAGCTGTTGTGCAGTTCCTCGTGTCTCGCGCTCTATTCTCATAGAACGCGACGATCGAGGTAAGTTAGCCTCTAACTTACTATCAGTTTATTGTGTATGTGTGATGGGTAAGAGAACTACAATTTATGTATGTATGTTATCGTATATGCCATGTCATGCTATGTCATTACATGTTTATCTGTTACGTATGATTTAATCTCTCATGAATAATTATCTGTTAAATAATCTTTTCTGCCATACAATGATGTATGTTATAAGTATGCCATGTTAAGTATGCCATATGATACATGTATGCCATGAAATGTTTATGATTAAATCATATTATGCCATTTACAAGTATACGCCATGTTAGAAAAGTATATGATATTAAATAATATCACATGCATTAAGAAAGATAAGACATGTTATGTTATAATAATGCGTGGGGCCACAACAACTGTGGAGTACGTATTATATTTATGTTATTTATAATGCGTGGGGCCACAACAACTGTGGAGTACGTATTATATTTTATGTTATTTATAATGCGTGGGGCCACAACAACTGTGGAGTACGTATTATATTTTATGTTACTTATAATGCGTGGGGCCACAACAACTGTGGAGTACGTATTATATTTATGTTACTTATAATGCGTGGGGCCACAACAACTGTGGAGTACGTATTATATTTATGTTATGTTATTTATAATGCGTGGGGCCACAACAACTGTGGAGTACGTATTATATTTTATGTTATTTATAATGCGTGGGGCCACAACAACTGTGGAGTACGTATTATATTTTATGTTATTTATAATGCGTGGGGCCACAACAACTGTGGAGTACGTATTATATTTTATGTTATTTATAATGCGTGGGGCCACAACAACTGTGGAGTACGTATTATATTTAATGTTATGTTACTTATAATGCGTGGGGCCACAACAACTGTGGAGTACGTATTATATTTATGTTACTTATAATGCGTGGGGCCACAACAACTGTGGAGTACGTATTATATTTTATGTTACATGAAGTATGGGGCCACAACAACTGTGGAGCATACACTACATGAGACACAGCAATTGTGACATGTAGAATACGTGGGGCCACAACAACTGTGGAGTACGTATTATATTTTATGTTATGTGAATTCATGGGGCCACAACAACTGTGGAGCATGAAGTATGGGGCCACAACAACTGTGGAGCATACACTACATGAGACACAGCAATTGTGACATGTAGAATACGTGGGGCCACAACAACTGTGGAGTACGTATTATGTTTTATGTTACTTGAATACGTGGGGCCACAACAACTGTGGAGTACGTATTAATGCACGTTATTAATCAAGACAATTAAATAAGATTCCAAGTTTATGTTAAGTCAAGTTTCAGATCAAGTTCATGTTATGTTATGCTCACGTACATGTTATGTTCATGTTCATGTTATGTTCCAAGTTCATGTTCACATCATGTTATGTTCACGTTTATGATACGTTCAAGCTCACGTTCATGTTATGTTATGTTCATGTCCATGTTATGTTTCACGTTCATGTTATGTTGATTGTTCATGTTATGTTTTAAGCTTAAGTTCATGCCATGTTAAGTCAAGTTCAGTTCACGCTTAAGTTCTGGTTAAGTCATGCTATATGTCAAGTTATACTATGTTTATGTATGACTATAATTATGCATTTATGCTTTTACTGCCATGCATGCATTTTTAACCTGTGTATAAGTTTTATGTTAACTTACTGAGATTTGTAATCAAATCTCACTGTGGTAGTCCCAACTACCATTCCCCCCGAATGGTAGATCTTGTTACAGGACCCAAAGGAGAATTGGAATCTGACCAACTGAATACGGTCGACTAGGCCACGGTGCGATGTTGATGATGGTATAGTATTTAACTTAGGTTAATACTTGTACTTTTGGAGTTGTATCTCAAGTATTCTTTTGATCACAACCATTTTGGACTAGTGTGATGATCACGGCTTTTTAGTATGCCTTTATGTATGAATTATGTTTCAAGTATTTGGGATATATTTAGTTTGGTGCATAGTATTGCTAAAGAAAAAGATTATCCACTGCGAATATTGCATAATGCTAGATGCATGTTAGGAACATTGCATCTTATATGTCATGAACGGGGGCAGGTAACCTTGTGTTGCATGTCTCGACGCTTCAAATGTCCGTTCAATCCCAAGCGAAATTTGGGGCGTCACAGTTACTATGCTAGTCTTCTCTGGGAGAGATTTAGTGTATGTACTCCCACATTTCTAAAGATATACTTGGTGGTCGCACGACCTATTTACTTGTATGAACAAGATTGAGAATATTAGAGAGATGCAGACCTGGAGTCATGCCCACTGTGTGCGAGTGGGAGATGTTAAATGGAGGGGGCGCCCACGTGGGCAGACCCCCCTCCCCCTTCATTACCATGCATTAGCTGCACGTAATGCATGGCTTACGTTACAACGACAGCTTGTAAAACGCATTGGTTTAAACCATGCGTTACTGCATAGTAAAGGCTGGCCTTTAAGGCCAGCCATGTAGGGGGGCTATATATAGCCCCCCTATTTTGATTCTCGGGATCATCTGAAAAAAAAGGCAAAAAAGCTCTCTCTTTTATTCTCTCTTAATATAGTATTTAGGCTGTGGATTGTTAAAGCGTTACTCTAGTTTTACACTACGTAGTACGCTTTACCATTAAGGAAAAACTCTTGAGATTTATTGATCTGGAGAAACTTGTAGAGCAACTTTATAAGCTGAGTTTGAGGTAATTTCCGCTGCTATTTTTTTAACAATAACTATCAATTAAAAAAAAACTCTATAAAAAGGTTTATTAACTAAGATAATTTAATATGTTACATTATATTATTAAAGTAGTTTTTGTTGTAGCATACCGTCTTAAAGTCAGCTTATAAATTTGTTTTTATGACATATTTTTATAAATCTAATTCTGAAAATACAAAAAGGAAACGTCGAAACTTGAAAGAAAAGAAAAGAAAAAAACACACGTAAGGCAGAAGGGACAGGTAAGCGAAGCACAGTGGCGTGTGGGGGTATCGCTGCTGCGCTGGAACCTTCTTCTCCACTCCAGCATCAATTTTGAGAGAGAGAGAGGCAGCGGAAAAGAGAGAAAAAGAGAAAGTGAAGGCAGAAATCGGATTTTATTCTTTTTTTTTGTTGACCTTTTAAAAAAAAAAAAATTAAAAAACCCTCAAACTTAGAAATTAAGGAGAAAACAAAAAAAAAGTTTACAGAGAGGTAGAGAAGTGGAGGGGCGAATACTTACGAACATAGCGAAAATCAGATCTTTCTGGTGCTTCTCCATTCATTCGTCTTCGAGCTTACTCTACTCCCCCATCCTTTTGTTTTATCGATGAAAATCTTCCACCTCTTGCCCGTGTGACTCTCATTTTAGGCGTCGGCTCCGTCTCCTGACGGCTCGTGAAACCTCGTCTTGTCGCTCCTCCAAGAGATTTTCATCCAGCTCTCAAATTACACTTCTTATTTACGGTGCGTTTTTAACTTTCTTATTCTATTTTTTACTCTGTTTCTTCGATGCGTTTAATATGAGATCTAACCGACTAACCGTTGTCTTGACTTTCCATTGTTTTTTTTTTTTGATAATAATATTGACTTTCCATTGTTGAGGTTTAATGCTATTTGAAGTTTTTTTTGGAGAGCGTTATGTGACTGCTATAAATGTGATACGACTTCATTATGTTGCATTGATTTCGGGGCTATTGTCAGCGACTTTCTTCTTTCTTTCTGTTTTGCTAAAATTTGAGGCTTCGAGTTGTTTTTTGAGGTTCCTTTTGTTTTTTGTTCTCTTCCCATTTACGTTGTTCTTCTGCAATATCGTAACTCATAATAGCTCTCTGAATAAGTGAAAAACCGTGAAAGGTGGTGGACTGAGCATCGGATTTAGTTTTTTTTTTTTTGGAGTTTAAGCGATGCAGATCTATTGTATTTTCAGAATTTCTAGTGTAAAATCGAAAGGATTTGGTTGGTTACCTTGGAAGTGATGGGAAAGAGTGAAATTCTGTTTCGTTGATTTTCCCTAGAATTTGAGGGAAAAATAAATGTAACACCCGAAAGTGCAGGTTTTGATGTATTCGGATGCACATGGAAAGTGCCACGCATCACAAGAATGTTGATTCTTTCTATTATTCAAATATAAGTTTGTCACCGACTGTTTTCTTTCTCCCACTGAAATGGAAGTTTTACGAAAACATTTGACGCTTTACGCTTTACCATATACATACAACAAACTTGATGTCTTAGATTGAAAATTTAGATGCTTAGTTCCTGCTTTTTCTGTTCTTGACAGTGCTGAGGATCTTGTATTTATGCCAGTTAGCTTGCTGTGGATTTGTCTTAATCCCCTGAATATTATTGTCAAGACACTTCCTTTTGCGGTGGTCCAAAAATGTCAGGTATGCTTGCTAGTTAGTTTCTAGGATGCATTTACCATGTGCCATTTGCGTTCACTTGCTAAATTTGATGGCTTATGATGCTTGATTAATTGGAAGAATGAAAATACAGAGTAAAGATTGTTTGAATCTTTAGCATAGTGCCATGTTGGTGGTGGGATCAGCTTTTATATACGTGATGTTTTGACTACTAATCTTTAATGATCCTATTGAAGGCCTAGAAGGGCTTGGGTGTCATGATGAAATTAGAGAGATTAAATTAGATTTTGAGAATTCTGAAGATGAGAAACGACGATTCAAAATTGGAAACCTCAAGCAGAAGGCAATAAGTGCTTCAAATAAATTCACCCATTCTCTTAAGAAAAGAGGGAAAAGGAAAGTCGATCACAAGGTTCCACCAATTTCAATAGAGGATGTACGGGATGCAAAAGAGGAGCGTGCTGTCTATGAATTGCGTCTAAAGCTTCTTCACAGGGATTTGTTGCCTCCTAGGCATGATGACTATCATACTTTGTTGAGGTCAGTTGTATCTTTTATTTTTTAGTTTGCATGAATAAACTGGCTGCTTTGATTGACTGGATTCATCTTTTACAGGGACAAATATCATTCTCAGTGGTAATCCCATTTTTATGTTTCTTCTTTGTGCAGATTTTTGAAAGCTAGAGATTTTCACATTGAAAAAACAATCCAGATGTGGGAAGAAATGATTAATTGGAGAAAAGAATTTGGAACAGACACCATTTTGGAGGTAATGATATTAAATCATGAAACCAGCATTTTAAGTCAGTGCATTTTGTATACATACTGTTAAAACAAGAGGAACTTCTACTGTCCTTATCTCAATCTAAGCTTTGACTGGATACGTTGATAGTATAAAACCTTGGTGGCATTGGAAAGTAATGTAGTTGGATATTAGTTTTACCATTCCACTAATGATCAGAATGCATACCATGTCAGAGTGACATTGATCTCACTATGTTAGGCATGATGCTAATTCCATATTGAACTAATAAATATGAAGGATTTTGAATTTGAAGAGCTGGAAGAAGTCTTGCAGTATTACCCCCAAGGGTACCATGGAGTTGACAAGGAAGGCAGGCCAGTTTACATTGAGAGGCTCGGGAAAGCTCATCCAAGTAGACTTATGCGCATCACCACAATAGATCGATACTTGAAGTACCATATCCAGGAGTTTGAAAGGGCTCTATATGAGAAGTTTCCTGCTTGTTCTATTGCAGCAAAGAGGCGCATCTGTTCAACAACAACAATATTGGATGTGCAGGGCTTGGTAAGTTGAATTTTCTGCTGGAAGGAAAGTCTGTGTCAAACTGAATCGGCTCTGTCATGGGAGAATCTCAGCAAAGTTTTGCTGACGTTTGGGGGGGGGGGGGGGGGGGGAATTACCACTAGTTTGTGTTGTTCAATGCATTTCAGTGTTAGGGGTGAAAACCGACATAGTCGGCTCGGTTTTGCCCAAAAACCGCGCCTACCGACGTTTGAAAAAATGGAGGGGTAACCGATTGAAACCGTCTGTTGGGGAGGAAGAAAACCATCCGTCTCTACTACGGCGGTTATTTGGCAGCTCTCGGTCGGCGTTCGGTTCGTGTTGATGCAAGATTGTTCACAGAGAGAGAGAGAGAGAGAGAGAGAGAGAGAGAGTTGCAGAGAAGATCGGAGAAGAAGGTCTGGGACCTGGGAAGAAGACGACCTCGAAACGACACCATTCCACTTAAATTTAAGTGGAACGGCGTCGTTTCAAATTTAAGTAGAACGGCGCTGTTTCATACATATCTTTTTTTCATACGTTTTAAATAAAACGACACCATTTGATTTAATACCACACAACGTCGTTTCAATTATGTTTCGTATACTTTATAGCAGTAAAACGATGCCATTCCACTTAAACTTATATGGAATGGCGTCGTTTTGAGTATGGTTTATTAAAAAAAAATTTTGAATTATAAGGTCGGTCGGTTCAACAGTTTTCCACAGGGTCGAACCGGGACTGAGCTGACCGAAGTCGGTTTTCATAATTTTCTACCGCCGGCCGACCGGTTCTTCTCCGGTGGAGGCCGGTTCCGGCGTCCGGCGGTCGGCTTCCGTCGGTGGAGGTCAGTTTGGCGGTTTTCTGTACACCCCTATTCAGCGTTGGTGCTCTAGACACTGCCATCATGCTGGGATACTCTGGATCACACTGTTAATAGGCCTGGTCAAGAATAAAATACTAATTATCTTTATGGATAGAACTTAAAAATATTTTTGTTCTACTAATGGTTGGTTCTTTACGTAACTTGTAAGTACTTCTTTCTAGGATTTTAGCTGGCAATTGATAATTATGTTTAGTACAGGCTTCAATTTACCCACCTTTTACTTCTGATTAAAACTATGTTTTACACAGGGCATTAAGAATTTCACCCGGACTGCTGCAAATCTCTTGGCTGCCATGACAAAAATTGACAACAGTTACTATCCTGAGGTATTGGAGTTTTCCAAATGATATTTGGTTTTCCAATATTGTATTGCTATGTAACTGTTTCAATAAATCCACAGACACTGCATCGAATGTACATTGTCAATGCTGGTCCTGGCTTCAAAAAGATGCTTTGGCCTGCTGCACAGAAGTTTCTTGATGCAAAGACCATAGCAAAGATACAGGTATGGGATATGTTTAGGCCTATAATATCCCAATATGTATTTCCCATGACCTCGCCTGACTTTGTATTTATCTTTTAATATTTCAGGTTTTGGAACCCAAATCACTGCCTAAACTACTGGAAGTCATAGATTCCAGGTAATCTGTCAACTGTTCATTCTCTCTTGTTTAGGTGTCATTATCTATATTGACTCAGAAACTTTTCCTTTCAGCCAGTTGCCAGACTTCTTGGGTGGTTCATGTACCTGTTATGCAGAAGGAGGGTGCCTTAGATCTAATAAAGGCCCATGGAATAATCCTGACATAATGAAGGTAAGCTTTTCTTGTAACAATGATTTTTATTTACATGGTATATTAATCTTTTTGGGCCTGTTATATGTGGACTTCATACTCCATATGTCAAGCATGTTTAGGCTTGAAATTTCTATTGAACTGCTGTCGGAAGATTAACCTTAGCCCCATATTTAGCTTGTACATAATGCGGAAGCAACATTTACGAGGCAAATCACCAAAGTTTCTATTGACCTGCAGAAAGTTGACACTTACACTAAGATACGCCCTCTTAAGGCAAGCCTTAGTTTCATTGGCACATGTATGATGTGTTAGTGGTATATCTTTGCCTAGATGCCTCATTCTTTTATTTTTCCCATCTAAATTCAGGGAAGATGCAGTGATACATCAACAGCAGAGTCAGGGTCAGATGTTGATGATCCTTGTTCTCAAGTAGTACGAAAGAGCTCCACGTTACCTGATTTGGCTCCAGTTCCTGAAGAAGTGAGTTGTACAACCTGTGGCTCATATTGATTGTGATGATTATAATTTGTACGTGGGAGAATGTATTGTGTTTGTTTTCTACTATTGGTATGCAGGTTAAGGCAGCAGATCCAATTGCCTACTATAGTTGTGATGATAATTTTTCTCTGGCTGAGAAAGCTATGAGAAGCCATGAAGGAGAGGGACATTCTGAGAATCGACCACATAAAGCTGATGAAATGGATAATGCTCTTGATGTGGGAACATCGAGTTTGGAAGGTACTTGCTAATATAATTTATGATTGTACTTGCTAATATAAAATCTATTTTGACTGTCATTTCTTTTGTAGGATATGTTATATAAACACATTGTTAGTGACTCATTTGGCTCTGTGAACATTTTTAAAAAGTTGATTAATAAGCATGAATATTGCTTATATAGGTTGTTACCATATAGCTGCTGATCATTATCATCCTTTTTGTTGGACTTATTTCTTAAATTGATCTCTTGTCAGGTACTGGAGTGAACCATTGGTTCAAATCTGTTAAGGAAAAAGTTGAAAATGGTGATTTTCTATGTGTTGCAAGAGCACTGATATCTTTTGTGGTCGGACTTGTTGCATTTTTCCGAAGTCTGCGATTTGAGCTATGGAGAAGGCAGAATAATGTTTACCCATCAAATTTGATGGATAATGACATTAATCGCCATTCACCAGCTGTTGAAACTGCAAATGAAGAAGACCGTGTCGTTACTTGCATACAGCGTCTTCAAAGACTGGAAAAGGTATATGAGGAACTTAGCAGCAAGCCTGCTGGAATTCCTTTGGAAAAGGAGCAAATGCTTATGGACTCTTTCGACAGGATCAAGTCTGTTGAGGCCGACCTTGAACAAACAAAGAAAGTAGGCTTCGTTCTAAGTGGATTAGTCACATGAAATAGAACTTTTGATTGCAATGATAACGATGGGGATTCATCTTCTTGTTACAGGCACTACATGTGGCAGCGGTGAAGCAACTAGAGATTGCTGAGTTGCTAGAAAAATTACAGGAGTCTAAATGTCATGTAAGTATTGTGTTTCCCGTATGGTAAGATTAAGCTGTCTGATCGGGACTTTTGAGGCTTGAACCTATTGGGAGTCCCTATGCTTTGAAGTATTGAAAAGAGCTGAAGCCATGACACTTCATTCACTTTCCTCCTCCTATCTTCTCATCTTATCTGACAGGGTTTCTGCTAATTTGGAGTGTACCATGTTCGAACAAACTTATCAAAATACTTCGCCACAGTGCAGTATCTGTCATGATATCCTGTAAGGGTGCTACCCGCTCCCCCTCGGATGGGGGCCACCCTCCCCCCCCGATCCGGATGCTGGTGGGATGGATTGACCCCCATGGCTGTCCGTCCCCACCAACCGAGAGAGGGGAAAGAGAGACACCGTGGGAGGAGGATGAGGGGGAGGGGTTTTAAACAAAAACCTAATGTAAAATGATGATGTTTTGGAGAGTTATCCCCAAAATGACATCGTTTTATTAAACAATTTGTTTATATATATATGTATGTATATAAAATCTGGGCCTGGGCTGGGCAGATGTAAACCCCGAGCAGGCTTGGGCCCAGCCCGAGCCCCATCCCCCAGCAGCTGTTGGGTGCAGGCATCCGCCCACACACTGTCTGTTTACGGATGATGGCCCCCACCTCTGCCAGGTGGGGGTCACAGAGAGAGAGAGAGAGAGAGAGAGAGAGAGAGAGAGGGG
>QGSO01000235.1:1302200-1411085 GCA_011037825.1 Carya cathayensis
GGGGGGGGGGGCGGCGCTGGTGGATGGGCACCCCTAATATCCTGCACTGAAAACTTATGTGCAGAACTTGTTGGCCTTGAAATTAAGATATTGCACTAATATCCTGCACTCAAAACTTAAGTGGAGAACTTGTGGTCTTGAAATTAAGATATGGCATGTGTATACTGAATGTATATCGTCTTGAACTATGATCAATTTACATCAGTTTGATCACGTTGAAGTCTCAATGTGGAGATTGCAAACAAATTCAGTTAGTTGGTCCTCTATTTAATTGGAAAGTTATTATTTTTTTATAGTGCGCTTCAAACATGATATTTATTGAGGTTAGTTTGAAACTTCGGAATATGCTTGATGCAGCGGAGAAAATTGTTCTGCTGAATATTTGAAGATAGTTGAAGAACAAAGCCACAGTTTGATGCAGACAAGCATGACAGAATCCGTGGGCTACCTCCGTTGTGGGACATACTTGGATCAGCCGTTGGGGACAAATCCTCTCTTTCATCACCTATACCATCCTCTAGTAAGTAGACAGTTCTTGGAAAAATTTACGGTTGAGCTGTATGGGCTGTTCGGAGCCCCCCTCAGCTTTGGAACAATGTAGAGAAAGGAAAAGAAGTTAATGAAATGCTACACAACCTTGCAGCAAAATCTTTTGTTTTCCTGTTTCCATTCGCCCCCCTCTTCAGCCTCCCACTGGCCATAATTCTGATCAACATTGAGTTTTGAGGCACTGTAATAAACTTGTGGATGAATTGTTAAACACGACTAAAATCATTGAGTTGACGCTGCATGTGGGAGACAGAAAGACAACGAAATATGAGAGTTTCTGTCCGGATTGGTTACATAAAATTAAAATTCTTATGTCAATTCATCGTTACAATTTTTTCAAATCATCTTACAAAATATAATAAACAGTTTAATTTTTTAAAATTTTAATATAAAATTAATATTAAAAAACTGTATTATAATAATATTTTAATTATTACTATTTAAAACATTTCCTCTTACTAAACGGCTTCCAAAACGAGTACTTGGTAGTGCAAATTTTATTACGCTTAATTTTTTTTTTATTTTATAAATTAATGCGACAGCATGTGGTAGTGGATGTGGCTTTACCATGAACCCAAACCCATTTTTCACGTCATCTTGTTGTCTCATCACGTCTCCTCTGTTGCTTGTCTTTGCCTTGCATCGCCGCCCTAAGCTCCACTCTATGCTAGTTGTGGGTTTCTATGGACTAACAACTAAACCAAAGACTCGCAATATGATCGTGGATCTCAGCGGCCGAAAGCCCATGATTGTGTGGGTCTTCACATAAGGAGAAAGGGAGGAGATTTGTGGTTGTAGGTATCCGTAAGTACTACGGGGCAGATATGCTATCACGGATTTCCTCAAACTAGAGGGAGACCCGTGATTGTAATCTCGATCTCCAAAGATTCATGACCAGCCACTTCAGTTTATAATATCGATGCTGTGAAGTTTGGAACACCTTTTACATTCTCTAAAGTTTATCATGTAGCAGTGGGTTGGGAATTGAAAGAGAGAAACTGCTGGTCAGGTGAGGTTCTTATTTTTACACTCACCAATGAAAATTTGCTATGTAGGAGTTGCAGGAAACAAACATCTACACCCGCATGTAGGAAATTCCGGCTTGTACACTAGAGTTCAGAACCCCCTCCCTTGCATAGCAGTTCCTCTTCCCCCTCCCTCGCACAACTGATTTTCCCACCCCTTCCCTCTTGCAGCGCACTGATTTTCCCACCCCCTCCCTTTCGCACAGTGCCGATTCCACCATCACTTCCCTCGTGCATCGCCGATTTTCTCTTCCTCGCGCAGCGTTGATATCCTCGCACAATCGTGGGTAAGTTTTCAATTTTAGGGTTCGATTTATGCATTTTCTTGTTCTAAATAGGTTCATTGCATATTATTGTTTTCTATTATTGACTCCAAATCTGTTGGTCGAATCCAAATGGGTTCTTTGATTTATGGATTCTTGACGTTTATCGACTCCAAATCTATTGGTGGAATCCACCTTGTTTTATCATTTTTTGATTGAAATGGAAAGTATTGCAGAATTATTGTACATATATCATTTGGCTTCTTTATACTGCTTCTAGTTTTGGTGGTCCAAACGCAACTTGTGAAATGAATATCATGCATGTACATTCAAGCTAGTTGCATGTGGGGAGGCAGAGGGAGAGCGAAAGAGAGGGACGAAGAGATTAGAAACAAAAAAACATATGTAATCACCTGCATGCGGGTACAAACTGGATTTTGTTGAAACATCTATGTGGCAGCTCTTGATTGGCGAGTGTAAAAAGAGACTACACACCCGATCGGCTCGGAGCTTCACTCGAATCGAAATCCTGATTTAAAGATTGTGAGAAATATACTGAATCAAATTAGCTTCGTATATACTATATAGCATTTTCCAACCTAAACTGAGGGACTGACACAATAGAAGTCCAGTGATTTTTTTTAAAAGGATGATAGTGAATATGATGACACGTTTACTTGAGAATGGAAAGTTCATGGTTTAGAATGATTCTAAATGACTCAAATTATTATATTGACTAGTCTTTTTTAGTTTAAATTGATATTTATTTTGTAATTTTTTGTATGGTTATAAAATATATTACAGCCGATCATAACCCAAAGTATGAAGTATGGAATACTAGCTACTCTACCTTCAAAAGAATGATCCGACAAAGATGTTAGAGATCTAATGTAAGAACATACGATACTTCAAATTGAGTATAAAAGGGTGGTGAATAAGACCCCATATTACATGGGAAGAAGAATTTGTTGGGGTTTATAATTAGAAAGATGATGGATGCAGGGGACTTGGTGTAGGGATTGTGCACGAAAAGTTGGCATATCCACGTGGAAAATGATACAGTGCGTTTCATTAGATGGCTGCAGTGCGTGTCACTCACTCATCCATTTTTGGTTTCCCTCATTCATCTCCCTCCTACATTCTCCTTCATCTCATGAATCCTCCATCTCTGAAGCTGAACCCGAGATGGGTTTCTGAACATTACTCCACTTTTCTTTGATCTTGCCAAGGTATTCTCTCTCTCTAGATTTGATTTCGTTTTGTTGTATGCTTTTCCCCAATTACTCCTATTGCCAAATTTATCTTTTTTTACGAGTGCTCCATTACAACTACTTGTTTCGAGCAATCATTGAATTCTACTGTGATCTCACTGCAAAGTTGCTGATAAGCTAATTTCGCTTCTGAATCCATATACTCGGCAAACCCACTGCCAAAAAAAAAAATAACATGAACGGAAAAAGAAGAAGAAAATCATAACCCCATTTTCTCGTAAACTCGGAGATACAATCAACAGAAGATGTACCTTTGAGCTTGGTGTAGGCTTCAGCTCTTCTTTGTTGAATTGCAAGGAATCTGCACAGTAAATGAACGATTTTGGAGGAATCAGATAAACCTTTGGTATCTTTGGCATCCATTGATTCTGTTATGGAAACCTTCTTCTCGAAATCTTCCATTATCTCCTCCTTAACGATTCTCTTCTCTCTTTTATGAGGGAGACGAATGGAACAAAACTCTCATCTGGTCATGTTTTGCAGCTTTCAGAGTTTTAGCCTTTCGTTCTTGTTTTCTTTCATCTTTCATTTTCTTTTTTTATTTTTTAATTATAGTTGACGCAGTAGGTGTGCGCAACTCCATGCACCAACTCCTCTGCTCGTAGCAGAATTGTTATAATTATTTCAAATAACTCTAAGGGGAGGTTTGGATAGTGAGTTGAGATGAGATAAAAGTTAAAAGTTGAATAAAATTTTGTTTTTGTTTTTAGATTTGAAAATTTTGAATTGTTTATTTTATTTTGTTTGGAAGTTTAAAAAAATTGTAATGATTAGATGAGATGAGATAAGATAAGTTGAGAGACTCTCTCAATCTAAACATGGCCTAATTCTAACTTTACTCTATCATTTTGGAGGCCCACAACAAAAAATAAAAAGTCATTTTAGAGTATAAGTATAGAAAAACTCTTGAGACAGTTGCCTTGGAGTAAGCACCGTGACTAATGTGGCAATAAAAAGAAACGCACCGTTTTGAAGATCTTTCCATTTGAACACACGAGCTCCTAACTTTCCTCCTTCCCTCCCTCTCTGTGACTTTTCTTTCCTCCTTCCCTTCCTCTCTGCTCCTCACCAGAGTCCTTCCCAAAGTCCCCTCGAAGCCATGTCCCTCCCCTCGAAGTCACCGCTTATGGCCTCCCTTAGTGTCGGGATTGAAAGTCTGAGACCCACACGAACAAAGCCTTTGATTCCTCCTTCCCTCAGCCACATCTCCTACCGAAGTATCCATCCCTTCGTCATCCTCTATTCGTCTTCATCTTCTTCTCCCCACGAAGCCCGTTCCCCTTCATCTCGAAAAACCCTAACCTTCGAACTTCTGCCACACAGCTCCATTTTCAACGCCTGCTACCACAAATCTAAGGTCCTATTTATATGGGTATATTTTCTATTAACGTTCCATATTTTCCTCTTAGGATTTTTTTATCTATGAATTGCGTGATTTTTATTTTGATGTGTTCGATCTACAAATTGTTTGGGTTTTTTAGGTTCTTTCTCTTTGTATTGTCGAATGGTATTTTCATTCTTTCGTTTGAAGGTGTGGTCTTTCTATTTTCTTTCTATTACCAAGAAACTTGAAGATTTTTTTGCCTTTCTTTTGTAATCAAAATGGCAATTTAAATTCTTTTTCGACTGATTTCTAGTACCCAAGATTCTTCTTTAAAGTTTTGCTGACCCATTGTGGAGGGAGATGAAAAGGAAAAAGAAGAGAAAACTCAAAACGACTGTACCTTACTCTGTTTTCACTTTTGATTGAGTTGGAGCTCTTTAATTGCATTCACTTAAACCTGTGGTTTTTCTTTTATTTTTGGGTGAGTGTTTTGTTTGAAAAGTTTGAACTTGGTTTGTAAGGGCTTTCTGTTTCAGTGTCTACGTTCTTTATCTTCTAAATGAAGCCTTTTTATGTAAATTGTAGTTTGGTAAGCTGTGACTCACTAGCTTTTCAAGCTTGTGCTTTTTCTTTCCTGCTTGTTTAGGTGCTTGAAAATCTTGGATTTCCCTGTTTTGTTTATCCATGGAAAGAAAAAGAATAATTGATATGGTTTCAAATTTGTCAAAACTTGTAGCTGTCAACCTCCTAAACTTCTTCACAATCTAGCGATGTGCGTCTTGCATTGAGCTCTTTGTGTATGTTATTTTGTGATTAGGAGTTAATTGTCCTTGCCTATAAAAAGAAAAAAAGAAGTTATGGTTGATTTTTATTTTTTTTGCAGCTTCTAACAAATTTCTTTAATGCATTTTATGCCCACAGTATGCACCTGGCCAAGTATACACTACGGCTTATTTTGGTTTTGGACTGACTGCTTCTCCTTCCTTAACAATTCATTTTGGTATACACTACGGGTGTATTGGGGTTTTGTAGTTGTTGTTTGTTGTTACTTAGTGACTTGGTAGTGGTTTATGTTATATCTTATTTTGAATTTGTAGTTTAAGTGTTATAAGTTATTTAGATAACTGATTTGTATAATTAAGTGTTATAAGTTAATTAGAGAACTGATTTATAGTTTAGTCTGAATGGGTAGTAGTTTATGTTACATCTTAGACATATTTGTATAATTAAAATGTTTGTAGAACCAACTTCCAGAGAATTGATCAAACTATGACAATAATTTCCAACCCCAGTTTTGCGGTTTTGATCTTTAATGGTGGCAAAAGATCATAAACAATGAGAAGAAAATTGGGTCCTCACAATGGTGCTCGGTTATTTTACTTGACTACCAATGTAGAACTGTCACTTATAGGAACCAGGAAAAAGTCAAAAATAGTAGTTGGATCTCTTCAAGAGAAATAATTCTGGATGGCCGTATTGGAGCATTTTGACAGGCACGTAATTTTAAGTGCAAAAAGTGTCATACGCCTGGCAATGTAATTCCCATGCTACTCAAACCAGGCCTGCAACCCGTTGATGAAAAGCCGGATCCATGCCTGGTCTGACCCGATCCGCTTGGCAAAGCGTGCCAACCCGACATGTCCCTACATGTGGATCTGTACGGACGGATCGTTTTTATTTATTTATTTTTTATTTAAGGTTCACTTAGGCAGGCGAGTTCATTATCTCTTTGGTCTCTTTTACATATGAATGAATATCATTTCATTACTAGGAGCAAAATACTAGTACAAAGCTATCAAGAGAAAAACTATAAAATAAACATATTTTTTTATACAATTGCTGTTAAAACCATTAAAACCTCTACCAAACTATTAAAACCAATTCCATAATTTGTTGAGAAGGTAGCAACAAAATCCCCCTGCATCCCTTATAATTTGAAAACCTCCACTCATCCTTGGGTTTCCAAAGCTACTACCTATATTCCATTTTAATCCACCATTTTGCAAGTGAATCTACAAATCCAATATCAAAGGTTTAGAAACTAACATTTAAGAAAATCAAATCAGAATTTTTAATTCATGCAAATCATATACAAATGAGTGAAAATGAAAATCATACCATTCATGCAGATCATAAGCCTTGAGTTACTCCTCAATCTCATCATCAAAGCTTTATTTTGGACCAAATCTAAAAAAATACATGATTATTAAAATGATATAAAAATAAACATTATAAAAAAATTTAATAAATATGTAAAAGTTTAATAAATTCATTGGGGATTGATTTTTCAGTTATGCTTTTAAATATTTTCTCTTTAGAAAATCTGACTTTGACTTTGAGTATTGATTTTTCAGATTTATATCTTCTTCACATTGAGGTGACTCCAATCTCTTATGTTATTACAAAGTTATTTTCAATCTAGATATTTGGCTTATTCCATTAAACTTTACCCTATCCTTTACAACTGGATGAAAAGGGTCACCTATTTTTTTCCCCTAAAGAAAGTTACATCCTGGCCTTTTCTCACAACAACCTAGCTCGATGGTTATTTGTAGCGGGCTCAACATATTATAAGAAAATGTTTTTAATGATTGTTCTGTAACTTATTATGTTCTTTTTTTTTTCAATTTATTCCAGAGATGCAATGATTGCCTTGGTAGCGTTGTGTTATGGACTCCATATGGGCTTGAGCACCACTTAATTACCTAACACAACTAACCCCTAAGAACTTCCTGGAAATAGGTTTAAATGCTTGAAGCTTCCCCTTTCTTCCACCACTTAAGTTTCCCAACCAATGATGAGAAAAACTAGAACAATTTCCAAATTCCCACTCTGTTCTCAAATATGAAATATGGCTAAGCTATAATATCGTTTGATCAGAAAGGAAATGGACGAAACATGCAACACTGATCAGAAAGGAAAATAAAACTAACAATCTTTCCAAAAAAATTCACATTAAAGAGCAATGAACTTTATTATTCCCAAATGGCTAGAGTCTGATGTGTAAAAACTACCATGTCAAACTAGGGGAAATCAAAAGAAAAGACAGAAACTAGAAATCACAACCTACTTAATCACAAATGTCCCCACTTTCGTTAACCAGAGCCAGGCATGTAAGGAGCAGTTTTTAGAGACACATTAACCCAAACTAGACATGCAAGGAGCAACTTTCAGAGACACCTTAAGCCAAACAAGACATGCAAGTAGGAATAAGATTTATTCACAGAGCATAATACCTAAGAGTTCAACAAAACGCTGCTAAAAGAGCAAGCCCCGGAGATTCCAGTAACGCTGCAAGCAAAAGAGGGCAAAAGAACTGCTAGAACATTATATACCCAAATAAACTGTCCTAGAGAGAATAAAAACAAAAACACTACAGGAACCAAGTTGAAAAGACAGGAGCAAAAACACAACAAAATTACCTAAACAAACAGTTAAGAAAGGGAAAAAAATAAAAAGAGCACAACAAAGAAAAGAAAGATGCAAAATGCCTAGTATAGACGAAAACCAGGGCAAAACGAAAAAAAAAAAATAGTGACTGAATCTTCTCGTAAAGCCTCTAAAATTTTTAAAAATAACAAAAACAAAAAACAAGTTGATTATAGTTAAAGACTCAAAGCAGGGAGATTTCTGTAATCTCAGAAGCAGAAACAAAGACAACAGTCACAGATCAAGCTCACAAACATGCAACACCTAAAAAGCATACAACAAAGCATAAACAAGAGTAGCATTACAGATATAGAACCAAAATGAAGGAACCCGAAAAGAAAAACTCTCTGGAAACAACAGTAAAAACTTTCCTAGACAGCAAAATCTGCAGTAGACAAAAAAACGAGAGCCCAAAAAATTGGGGGCTAGGCCAAACTTACAGATATCTATGAGAGATGAAGAGAGTAGTGAAACGCTAAAAATGAATGACTGATTATTGAATTTTTCTAAAATGAGAGAGAGAGAGAGAGTACCACTTAAAGCGTGCAGATCTGGACGCAAGGTGGAGCAGCAACAGATGGTCGATGGTGAACAGAAACGACGATGTCTAATGGAGGGGAAGAATGGAGTCGGTGGATAGGGTTTGAGGAGAAGAGACTAGAGAGCTGGGGTGTTTTCGGTGATCGGTTTCGACCGATAATGTGGTGTTTAAACCCGTATTGGAGTTTGATCTGATGAAATTGACTTTGTTCAGGTGGACCATATCAAGTATTACGGACGGATCGGGCCCAAGGACTTTTATGCACAGCCCTAACTCAAACCGCTTCCTCAAAACATTAGCATCATCACTAGGAATATAAAATACTTCAATTAAGTAACCAGGTCAAAAACAATGCATTCATGCCAATTTTATAATTTACTACTTTTCTTCTCAATCTAGCAGGTCTGCCAAGCTTGTTTCTTCCAAAAATAATTACAAAAACTATCACTAGGAATATACTCTTGTTGCTTTATTCTTCCAAAAATAATTGGAAATACTATCACTTTCCAATATTACTTCTTACAAAAGTAATTGCAAAACTTATCATTTGCAAGCTTTCTTCCCACAAAAATAATTACAACAACTACAACTTTTAAGCTTTCTTTTTACAAAAATAATTACAAAACCTATCACGTGCCAAGCTTTCTTCCAAAAATAATTAGAAAAACCGGTGGATGCCAAACTTTCTTCTTCCAAGCATTCAACAAACTGGTCAATACAACCTCCACAAACAATATTCCTGCATCTCACTAAATTAAGAATATTTAATGAGAAGTTATATCTAATAGACAATTTTCATGCACATACTATGCACATACCACAAAATTGAATCATAAGTTATAAAGTTTAAACAAATATTTGTAGAAATTAAAATTCAACCATATCATTACACTGGTTGTGATCCATCAAGCCCAAGTTGCACAGGTTGTGATCCATCCACTCCAAGTTGCATCTGTAAAGAATAAATGACAAATATTATTGTGACATCAATATGATTATTAAAATATCAAGCGTTTATAAATATTACACTTTCTTAACTTCCAACCATATTTTGGATTCCACTAATATCAAAAGTTGAGCTGACTGGAACAGTTTAGTGATAGATAGATAACAAAAATATGGCAAATATAAGTCTTAACGTATTTAAAAATTACTTTTCCAAATAAGGCAGAAATTCAAAACAAAAATATGTATACTTGCACGTTTCCAACATTGGAAAGATCTATCTCTGATGGTCCAAATAAATTTCTACACGTGTTCTGAGTTGGCGTATCTCCTCTATCTCACTAATAATCAGGTAACAAATAAATAAATCAACTCAAATAATTATGTATATGACAAATATTCTTGTTATTAAAAATATTGAACTTCTTTACATTTTCCCTTTACAGTTGCTTTCTTCGTCTTTGCTTTAACTTTCCGTATGTCTTGTTCTATCCTGGATGCTCTCCTCAGAGATGAGGGTCTGCCTTTTTCGTGCACAACTCTTGGACTAAGTACTTGCTATGAACTACTCATTGTAGTTATGTCTTTTGTCGTACAACCAACATTGGAACATGTTTCATTCATTGAATGGGGTCTTGGTTGTCACGACATAAGTCAATCATTGCATATAACTTTTTAGTTGCATCTTCAGTATACAACTGTGGATTAACGTGTATCTCTGTTTAATATCATTCTTCCATCGATCTAAAATGTACCTATTTGGCAAAGATTTTATCCCGTTACATTTGAATATGGCCAAGACATGTTTACACAGTATCTCCCTCATCTGAAATAACCCACATGAACACTTAACATTATAGTCTTCCTCATTAAAGTCCACATAATATGTAACATGTTTAGTGAACTCCTCAACACGAATTTCATCTTATACCAGATAGGTCTTATTCACACCATCTCGTTTAAGATAAGATGGATCCCTATTGAGCACACTCATAACTTGCTGTTGAACTTTCCTAAATTTTGCATTAGTGCCCAACTTTTGGAATTTCTTTTCGATTGGAGATCTAAATATGCATGGAATTGTAATGCTAAATGAGTGGAAATCTGAGCTGATTTCATTCTCGATTTTCTTTCTCAAGGCATTGTCAAACTGGTCGACAAACTCTTTTAAGTTTGTCTTCATATGAACATATTTGTAAAAAAATGTATTCATACTCTCGCTCCTCTGTGTTTACTCATGCCAGCCCAAAAATATTTCTTTAGGAATACCAGTACTTGATGCGTGCGCTCAACATACAAACTTTGCAACCAAACATTCTCTTGCAAGGTGTACATGCTAATTAACTATTCTCACAATTTTTCAAACTCTTCAATATTTTGAGTGTCATATACATTTCATCACCTGAGTTTTCAGGCCACTTTTGTATGCATGATGGGAGCCAAGCTTCTCAGGAACTTTTTTAGTATATGCCACAATCAAAATCTATGTCGGCTTTTTGGAAATACAATAACAATTGCATTTTTCATTGCTATGTCTTGGTCAGTAATAATAGCTGGCAAGGCTATACCATCCATACACTGTAGTTAGATATGAAATAACCATGTAAAAGTCTATGTGTCTTCATTGGAAATTAACCCTTCTCCCAAGAAAATCGACTGCCCATGATGGTTTACACAAACAAAGGGTGCTGTTGAACCCAAGGTTTCAAACTTCGTGTAATTATATATCTACACATGGATTTTAATGATAAGAAATGAATTCAAAGAATAAAGGAGTCTCAAGCTCAAGTTTTCTACACAATGTAGTCAAGCACATCGAGAAACTAAGCATGAGCAAGAAGGGAACAAATTCACATTAAAACTTATAGAGTAATGTTGTAAATCTTTTAAAAATCCAAAATTAGGATTAAGACTCAAAATTAATATTTTATTATAAAACATTAAAATACATTTTCCACATGTGCATTAATATTTTGAAAATTAAATTTGAAAATTTTGAAAGATAATTGATTGTCATCTTTCACATGTGCATGATATGATTAAATGTTTGAATTTTGAAAATATTAAAGATGATTGATTGTAATTTTTCACATGTGCATGCTTTATTTGAATATTTTCAAAAATGATTGATACTCTTTTTTAATTATGCAAAAAGTAGATAATTTTGTTTGAAAATATTAAAAATGATTGATTGTCATCTTTCACATGTGCATGATTTATTTGAATATTTTTAAAAGTGATTAATACTCTTTTATTTATGCAAAAGGTAGATGATTTTGTTTGACAATTTTGAAAAGTAAATAGTACTCCTTTTGTCATATGCGAAAGATAAAAAGATTAGATTTGAAATTTTTGAAAAGTGAATGATGTTATCTTTTACAAATGAAAAAGAAGAAACTTTTATTTTAATTTTTTGAAAAAGTGAATGATGTTGTTTTTGACATGTGAATCTTTTTAAATTTGAATATGAAATCTCATATGCCTATAAATAGATCATTTGAGGGCTTCACATTTACAACACTAAGAGCATACAACATTCATTCAAAACTTTTATTCTCTATTCTCTAAGCATTGAGCCTTAAACCTTATTCATTTTGAGAGATATAAAATTTGTACTGTATTGTTCTTATTTTACTTATTGATGAGTGTTTTTTGATAACTTACTCACTATCAACTTTTGTATCAGTAAAATAGTGTGTATAACCCTTATGCATATAGAAAGTGTTCTACACAGGGAATAGTTGAATCACTACGTATAAGGTAATTGCAAGTGTAGAGAGTGTTTTACACGGATCCTTTGTAGATATACTTGGGTCATCTTGGGTCAAGTGTAGGAGAAAAATATTATGCATTTGCTATTGTTGATGATTTCTCTAGATATAATTGGGTCATTTTTCTTACTCATAAATATGAGGCACATAATGCATTTACCAAGTTATGCAAGAGAATTCAAAATGAAAAATGCTATACTATTTCAAGTATCCGAAGTGATAGGGGAAAAGAGTTTGTTAATAAAAATATTGAAACTTTTTGTGATAAAAATGGTTTTATACATAATTTCTTTACTCCTCGAACTCCTCAACAAAATGGGATAGTAGAGAGAAAAAATAAATCTTTTCAAGAGATAGCAAGAACAATACTCAATGAGAACAACTTGCTTAGTTATTTTTGGGTTGAAGCGGTAAGTACTGCTTGTTACGTTATAAATAAAGTTATGCTAAGGTCTAAGTTAGATAAAACCCCTTATGAGATTTGGAATGAGAAAAGGCCCAACATTGGTTACTTTCATGTATTTGGATGCAAATGTTTTATTTTGAATGACATGGATAATTTAGGCAAGTTTGATGTAAAATCTGATGAATGTATCTTTCTTGGGTATTCTACTAATAGTAAAGTTTATAAAATATTCAATAAAAAGATTTTGACTGTACAAGAATCTATGCAAGTAGTATTTGATAAATCTAATTATCTACTCTTCAAGAAATCTGTTGATGAAGAAACATGTGGTATAAATAATACGGAAAGTCTCAATCTTAACAAAGAGAACACAATAGAGGAAGTCCAACATGGAGACATCAGGAAAGATCATCAAAATTTAATACAAGATACAATCAAACAATGAAAATTTGTGAAAGATCATCTAGTGGAACAAATTCTGGGAGAACCTTCATGAGGTATAAGTAGTCAGTCATCTTTTAGAAATATTTGCAATCATACTGCTTTTCTATCTCATATTAAGTTTAAAAATATTGATGAAACACTTCTTGATAAATCTTGGATTCTAGCTATGTAAGAAGAGCTGAATCAATTTGAAAGAAATGATATTTGGACACTTGTTCGTAGACCCAAAAATCATACTATTATTTAAACAACATGGGTTTTCAAAAACAAGAAAGATGAGTTTGGAGTCATTATTAGAAATGAAGCTCGACTTGTAGTTCAAGGTTTCAATCAANGTGGTTGATACTTTTTTTTAATTATGCAAAAAGTAGATAATTTTGTTTGAAAATATTAAAAATGATTGATTGTCATCTTTCACATGTGCATGATTTATTTGAATATTTTTAAAAGTGATTAATACTCTTTTATTTATGCAAAAGGTAGATGATTTTGTTTGACAATTTTGAAAAGTAAATAGTACTCCTTTTGTCATATGCGAAAGATAAAAAGATTAGATTTGAAATTTTTGAAAAGTGAATGATGTTATCTTTTACAAATGAAAAAGAAGAAACTTTTATTTTAATTTTTTGAAAAAGTGAATGATGTTGTTTTTGACATGTGAATCTTTTTAAATTTGAATATGAAATCTCATATGCCTATAAATAGATCATTTGAGGGTTTCACATTTACAACACTAAGAGCATACAACATTCATTTAAAACTTTTATTCTCTATTCTCTAAGCATTGAGCCTTAAACCTTGTTCATTTTGAGAGATATAAAATTTGTGCTGTATTGTTCTTATTTTACTTATTGAGGAGTGTTTTTTGATAACCTACTCACTATCAACTTTTGTATCAGTAAAATAGTGTATATAGCCCTTATGCATATAGAAAGTGTTCTACACAGGGAATATTTGAATCACCACGTATAAGGTAATTGCAAGTGTAGAGAGTGTTCTACGCGGATCCTTTGTAGATATATTTGGGTCATCTTGGGTCAAGTGTAGGAGAAAAATATTATGCATTTGTTATTGTTGATGATTTTTCTAGATATAATTGGGTCATTTTTCTTGCTCATAAATATGAGGCACATAATGCATTTACCAAGTTATGCAAGAGAATTCAAAATGAAAAATGTTATACTATTTCAAGTATCCGAAGTGATATGGGAAAAGAGTTTGTTAATAAAAATATTGAAACTTTTTGTGATAAAAATGGTTTTATGCATAATTTCTTTACTCCTCGAACTCCTCAACAAAATGGGATAGTAGAGAGAAAAATAGATCTCTTCAAGAGATAGCAAGAACAATACTCAATGAGAACAACTTGCTTAGTTATTTTTGGGTCGAAGCGGTAAGTACTGCTTGTTATGTTATAAATTAAGTTATGCTAAGGTTTAAGTTAGATAAAACCCCTTATGAGATTTGGAATAAGAAAATGCCCAACATTGGTTACTTTTATGTATTTGGATGCAAATGTTTTATTTTGAATGACATGGATAATTTAGGCAAGTTTGATGCAAAATCTGATGAATGTATCTTTCTCGGGTATTCTACTAATAGTAAAGTTTATAAAATATTCAATAAAAAGATTTTGACTATACAAGAATCTATGCAAGTAGTATTTGATAAATCTAATTATCTACTCTTCAAGAAATCTGTTGATGAAGAAACAGGTGGTATAAATAACACGGAAAGTCTCAATCTTAACAAAGAGAACACAATAGAGGAAGTCCAACATGGAGACATCAGGAAAAATCATCAAAATTTAATACAAGATACAATCAAACAATGAAAATTTGTGAGAGATCATCTAGTGGAACAAATTCTGGGAGAACCTTCACGAGGTATAAGTAGTCAGTCATCTTTTAGAAATATTTGCAATCATACTGCTTTTCTATCTCATATTAAGTTTAAAAATATTGATGAAACACTTCTTGATAAATCTTGGATTCTAACTATGTAAGAAGAGCTGAATCAATTTGAAAGAAATGATATTTGGACACTTGTTTCTAGACCCAACAATCATACTATTATTTAAACAAAATGGGTTTTCAAAAACAAGAAAGATGAGTTTGGAGTCATTATTAGAAATGAAGCTCGACTTGTAGTTCAAGGTTTCAATCAAGATGAAGGAATCAATTATGATGAGACATATTCACCAGTCGCAAGATTAGAAGTTATTCGAATGCTACTTGCATGTATTTGTTATAAAGATTTCAAACTTTTTCAAATGGATGTTAAAAGTGATTTTTTAAATGGTTTTATAAATGAAGAAGTATATATTGAGCAACCTCCAGGTTTTGAAAATCATATTTTTTCAAATCATATTTTCAAACTTACAAAAATATTATATGAATTCAAACAAGTTTCTAGAGCTTGGTACGAGAGATTTAGTGGTTTCTTGATTGAAAAAGGTTTTTCAAGAGGAAAAATCGACATAGCTCTTTTCATTAAACATGAAAATGATGATATTCTTTTTATTTAGATTTATGTTAATAATATAATATTCAGTGCTACTAATGAAAATATGTGCCAAGTTTTTGCTAAGACTATGCAGGAAGAATTTAAAATGAGCATGATGGGAGAACGTACATTCTTTCTCAGATTGCAAATTAAGCAAGTAAAAAGTGGAACATTCATCAATCAATCAAAATATATTAAGGAATTACTTAAAAAATTTGGGATGGAAGGTGCTAAGGAAATTGGAACACCAACGAACCCATCTACTAAATTTGATAAAGATGAAACCAGTAAGCCAGTTGACTCGAAGGTATATCGAGGTATGATTGATACCTTATTATATTTGACAGACAGTAGACCAGATATTATGTTCAGTGCGTGCTTATGTGCACGCTTTCAATCATCTCCAAAAGAATCTCATTTAATTGCACTTAAGCGCATTCTTAGATATCTTAGTGATACAATTGACCTAGGGTTATGGTACTCTAAGCACACATCTTTCGATTTAATCAGCTACACAGATGCAGATTCTGCTGGTTGCAAAATTGATCGAAAAAGTACTAGTAGAGCATGTCATTTCTTAGGTCATATACTAGTTTTCTGGTTTAGTAAAAAGTAAAATTCTGTTGCATTATCTACTGTTGAGGCATAATATGTTATTGCGAGTAGTTGTTGTGCTCACGTTCTTTACATGAAGTAACAACTTGAAGATTTTAAACTCATGTATAATCACATTCCAATCAAATGTGATAATACAAGTTTTATAAATTTTTCAAAGAACCCAATACAACATTCTAGAACTAAGTATATTGAAATAAGATATCATTTTCTTCGAGATCATGTGCAGAAGGGAGATATAGTATTAGAGTTCACAAACACACACGATCAGTTAGCAGATATTTTTCACAAAACTTTTACCAGAAGATAAATTATGTATATTTAGAAGAGAAATATGTATGTATGATGCATGCTATGAATATCTCTTAAAAGATAGACTAAAGTCAATAAAAATAGAGAGATTTTTTACAAATACTTTTACATAAACTTGAAGTTCTTAGCCTCATGTTTGATACGCTCATTATCTTCATACAATATCATGTCATCCCTATCCATGGGAACTGACAAGCGGAATGAAGAATCCAATAGGAATTTCAATTGTTTATTTTTCTGCCGAAAGATTCATTTCCTTGTGTGAGACTCTTGAACAATTCGTTGAAATACAATTATTTGTTCTTTAAGTTTTTCAACCTCATAGTTTTTGGCTTGTAGCCACTGGGAAAAAGTAACTATAGAGGAGGAGTAGCGAGTCCCGAGACTCACCAAGTCGTAGATAGTATCGGAGTCTGACTTATTAGCAAAATTATTATTCTCTTGCTGCAACATGGCACCAATAGTAGCTGCAGAAAGAACAGAAGATTGAGGTGTAGAATACCTTATGGATGAATTCAGAGGAATGTTAGAAAAATGAGCCATTGAGAAAAGAATTGAAAGCTTAAAGCGAGAATGTTGAAAGAATGCATATGAGTTATAGAGATGAGAAGAAGATTTAATGTGGATTAGATGAACTTTAAGAATGATTTTATATAGATTGCATAAAGAATAAGACAAGCTATCATCCAAGTCAATGAGTAATGTGATTTCTTTTTGGTATCCAATGAATGAAAATGATCATTTTTTCAACAACATTAAACGATTTTTAAAATCTTCATAGAGTTAGTCCTCAAGACTTTGCAGCACTTGTTGGGTTACGGGCGGCTCTAATTTTTTAACTATCTACAGTTTCTACTAACATACCATTTTCTTCAGTCCATTTACTTGCTGCGGATCATTTTTAATGATGCCAAAAGGGAGAAAATTTTTAAACTAGAACATTAACATTGTTTGAATTGTTAAAATTGTTATATATACTTGGAAATATATTTATATTTTTGTTTGAAAAACTAATGCACATTCTCAGTGGGAGCTTAAGTATTAATACAAGTTTTAGGTTCTATCAGGTATTTGTCTTCATAAAAAAGGGGGGGATTTTTGAACCCTAGGTTTCAAATTTCGTGTAATTATATATCTATATATGAATTTTGATGATAACAAATGAATTCAAAGAATAAAGGAGTCTCAAACTCAAGTTTTCTATACAATTGAGTCAAGCACATTAAGGAACTAAGTATAAGCAAGAAGGGAACACATTCACATTAAAACTCATAGAGTAATGTTGTAAATTTCTCAAAAAGCTGAAATTAGGATTAAGGCTCAAAATTAATATTTTATCATAAAGCATTAAAATACAGTTTCCACATGTGCATGAATATTTTGAAAATTAAATTTAAAAATTTTGAAAGATGATTGATTGTCATCTTTCACATGTGTATACATGATTAAATGTTTATTTTGAAAATTTAAAGATGATTATTGTCATTTTCACATGTGCATGCTTTATTTGAATATTTTCAAAAGTGATTGGTACTCTCTTTTTACTTATGTAAAAAGTAGATGATTTTGTTTGAAAATATTAAGATGATTGATTGTCATATTTCACATGTCATGCTTTATTTGAATATTTTTAAAAGTGATTGATGCTCTTTTTGACTTATGCAAAAGGTAGATGATTTTGTTTGAAAATTTTGAAAAGTAAATAGTACTGCTTTTGTCATATGCAAAAAGTAAAAAAATTAAGTTTGAAATTTTTGAAAAGTGAATGATGTTATCTTTGACAATGAAAAAGAATAAACTTTTATTTGAATTTTTTGAAAAAATGAATGATGTTGTCTTTGACATGTGAATTTTTTTAAATCTGAATATGAATCTCATATTCTATAAATAGATCATTTAAGAGTTTCACATTTACAACACGAAGAGCGTACAACATTCATTCAAAACTTTCATTCTCTCTTCTCTAAGCATTGAGCCTTAAACATTTTCATTTTAGAGATATATAGTTTGTGTTTTATTGTTATTATTTCACTCACTTAGGAGTATGTTTTGATAATCTACCAACTATCAGCTCTTGTATCAATAAAAAGGTGTGTAGAACCCTTGTGCATGTAGAAAGTGTTCTACAGAGGGAATAGTTGAATCACCACGTGTAAGGTGATTGCAAGTGTAGAGGGTATTCTATACGGATCCTTTGTAGTGGTATTGTTTAAAGGTGTAATAGGTTTCTATCTCTACCTGAAGGAGGTTGAATAGTGAATTTGGGATCCTCAAGGGGTAACTTGAGATGAGGATGTAGGCAGTGGGGTCGAACCTCGTTAACATACTGAGTTTGCTTCTCTCTTACCCTTACTCTTATATTTATTGCTGTTTCGTATTTTGTTTATATTTTATATTGTGTATTTGATTTATAATTGTTAATTTTTAAATATAACCAAATTCACCTCCTATTGTGTTAGTCATCTGAGCAACAGGTGCAAAAGACATCTTGTATCTATTCGTCAGGTACGTGATATCAAGTGTTACCACATCACTAAAATCTTGATAAACTATCCTACTGCGTGGATTTGCCCAAAAGCCATTCTTTAACCTTCCATCATCATCTAAATCTACCAAGGCAAAGAATTCGAGGTTTTTGTACTACATCTTAGAAAAATAGTTTCGAAGCGCTCTAGCACCACCTGCTTCAAGTCGTAGATGTCTTGTCTTATCGATGTAATTGCGACAATCCTTTTCCAAAAATAAAAGGTTCTCAAATCCTCTCATGTCAACAACAAGAGATCTGAAACTTTTGTTCATTTGGATGCTAGCCAGGTCGTTAGTATCTACTACTTTTTTTATGGCCTTACTAACTTTGTGATTACATCTGAAGAAGCGGGATTTCCGTGGACTCAATCCGTGATTATGGGTATTACGAATTGTGGTCAACCGCATCTTTTCCTCAACTTATAAGGCATTAATCCTTGCCTTACAATCAGTATTTCCTATTGGGCGTGGTTGGACGACATTCATCATCCTATTTTAAGCCTTTCCCCCGCGGGCACAACCAATGGTTACATATCTGACACTCCCTTTATCATCCCTGTCACTCGTTTGTGTCATGGATCCAAACCTGCATTTCTTAGCATATAATTTACAATAGCTCATTAATTCTTCAAAAGAATCAAACTTCATCCCTGCTTTTGGCTCCTCAATTATATCACTACCATCCATTTGGTCTAACGGAGGTGTCCCGGCAATGCCATCGTCGGTTTCTTATGAATCTGGCCTATCCTCTTCACCTTGTTCATGAACTCTAAAGGAGGAACAAGGCGCTTCAGTTTCCCTACACCCGGGTGTATCCTCTTTACTAAATCTTTCAGTTGTTTTGGAGCTTGTAACCATGAGAGGAGTTGGAGGTCCCATCCCATATTGAAATTGGTAACTGGTATTCTGCTAAAAATGAAAGCAATTAAACTTCCAAAAAATGACAAAAAAAAAAAACCAAGTTACATCACCATCTGAATGTTGCTTGGATATTGGTATGTATCTAGATATGACATAAAAACTGGTGACCATGAAGGCCCTGGTCCATAGTAACCGTGCATGTAATTTAGAAAGTTTGGAGTAGTTGTTGGATTGTCCTAACATAAAAATAATAATAATAATTAACAAATAAGAGGTTGATGTATCCTAACAAATGTTAAAAATCATATAGCATACTTTGGTTGGTGGATTTGAGTTAGATAGTGTTGAGAGAGATGGGTTTTCTTCCTCTTTTTCCATGCTGACAAGCTGCATAAAAAACAATTGTATAACCATTTTTATAGGAGTAAAATAGTTTGGAGAATTCAACATATTTGAAAAATAACAACTTTTTAAAACTTTATGCAACAATTCAAACATTTAATTTACTTCTAAACTAATTATTTCATGTAGACAACCAAAATTATAATGTCTATCATACCAATGGCAAGTCGAAAAATACAGGATTAAGCTTCCACAATAAGCCATAGGAGATTCTTTTGGGAGAAATTTACAATGAGAATGAAGTTGACTCCACCATCACTGCGCAAGAGGAGATCAAATTGGTTATTGAAGTTGCTTTTCTCTATGTTAACTCAACTTGAACTTAGTGTAGGCTAACAAAGAAGTCCTAAATAGGTACCAACCATATATTGTTCTTGGCTTACCAGGTGTTACCTGGCAAGACATGCTGAGAAAGTCATTTTAGTATTTTTCCTATCCTTTAGCAAGGTTGTCGAACTCTAAAACTAATTAACATGCATGATCAATTGTTTATTTTCACATGAGAAGTGCCAACCGCCAAGAAATTTATGGTGAGAGATGCTAGTTTCATCTAACCTTTAAGAAGTCTAACAAACTACATGTGAAAATTTTAAACCTCAGTTTTGTCAGTTCTCCTGATTTCTTACTACAAGTTCTAGGAATCAACATGCTAGACACATACCAGGTGAAGAAAGAGAATCTCAAACGAATTCATGTCAGAAAAATCTGAAACTTACTATTAGTATGGTGGATTGTGAGCAAACCCTTATAGCATCAAATAGAAGAAGCAAGACACCAATTTTCCAACTATCATATTGAAGTATCAATGCTATATCTTAACAAAAAGTAGATAGTCAAATCTAACAATTGTATTTTCAAGCCACAGTACACCCTTGATCTTGAACATAGAATGTTCAAAAAGTACGAAAATTGAGTCAAAACCACATAAATCATCAATATCAGTGACCTTTCCAAGGCTTTCCTTCATTAATACATAGCGGTGCACCTTCTTCCTTTGCAGTTCGAGGAATGTGGACTTATTAAGCTCAGTGATGCCCATACCTGAAGAAGCATTTGTTTGAAAATGAAGTTCATTAAAGTACTTGATCTGATAAATTGTTAATAAATATAATTACCATGATAATGATGTTGATGACGATAATGGTAATAGTAAACAAGCAACTATAACAATATAGCAAAGATAATTCTGTATTGTTTTGTGATTTTTTCGACGCTAATCCTAAAAATATCCTCCAAGTGGAAGTTCTATGATCAAGTTTTTTTGGCACCTATGAACGTCTTTACATTGGGAGGCTTTTGATTGGTAGGACTTGGTTACCCTCTATATCTGTTACCATTTGATTGTGGAATGGACTAAGGACCATCGTTATGGGGCTTCTTCTTGAGAAGTGGAACACTATTTTTGGTAAGTCCCATGGCACTATAGCATACGTGAGTATTCCATTTTTTTTTCTTTTAATCAATTATCTTTATCTCTTGTTTCCTGGTTCACGTTAGTATTTTCAAACATTGGTTCATTGGTTTAAGAACCAAAGCACAGTTTTGGGTTCAAGATAATGGTTGCTCCCCAACAATAAAGAATCATCCATGAAGTATGAATTCTAATCTATTCAATATTCAACATGCACAATGCTTCAAGCCTTCCCCAGTTTAAACAATACCTTAGAACATGAGAACAACACAAACATTCATAAAGAAACAATTGTGAGAAACCGAAAATTTTTAGACATGTTGGAATTTGCATTTACTTGTGTAGCTAAGACTTACGAAATTTCTTTAACTATTCATGCAAGCTGAACTTGGTGGCATGAACAGTGGAGTGGGATCAACAGAGCTTCAAACAAAACTTGAAAACATAGCTTCAAAAATCAACTAAGCTCTTACTAGTTTGCTTACAGACCCACACGGAGAAGAAGAAGACCCACACGAAACTCTTACCAGTTTGCTTATAGACGACGATGTAGAAGACTGCAATGCAAAGATTCAATTTTTTCCACTTTGTTTCAAAGCACAATGTGAAGTAAGAAGAAAGCATATTCCAGTTTTCACCACTTTTCCACACGTATGCAAGTGCAACTTAGAATGGTATTTCCTAGAAACTTGAAGAACAAGCCAAGCCAAATCCACATTTAAACTTTCCTGCATTTCTTCTTCTTCTTTTTTAATATAATATAACAGTTGACGTGAGCCAATTGCCACTGCTTGCAGGGTCGACTACCCTAAAAGAATTGATAAGTATATATGTGACTTGAACTTTTCTTAATCATTACAAGTGGTATCAAAACCATTTTAACTGTAAGTGTGGGGCATGAATTGTGCACCATATTACGAAATGATACGAAAAAAAAAAAGAACTAAAGATTTAAGGGAAGAGAGTGTAATATCAAAGATTAAGATTTTTTAAAAAATTAAAAAAGATTTAAGGCCACCTGTCCAAGAGAAACATCTTTCTAATTTTATTAATAACCTTTATTTGTGGCAAAGAAAAACCGTAGTTACAAATCAAGCATCTAGGATTTACATAACAAAAGACCCCGCATGCCAAAAAGACCAACCAAAACAGAAAAAAACCAATAGCAACAACAAGCAAAAAAGAAGCAAAATGAAACTAACTAACTAAAACGATTAATACCAAAGATTAAGTTACATAATACAAGATGGTAAATAAGATCCTAACTTGAATGGGAGAGAAAAGTTCTTATGGTTTATAATAATCCCAATAAGCTATACTTATAATCTCAACTAGTTCTTTTATTGTTTATTTCCATACCTGAGTCTTTTCCTTGAATTGTTAAAATAAATAAATAGTTGCGTACCCTTTTTGCTATGCATATGAAGAGCTAAATTTATCAAATTGAGAATATCACGAGAAATGATATATACAAGTTTCAAATGTACAAGTTTTACGTAAGCCATTTATAAAAAAGTGGACTCTACAATTTATCATTTTTTCTTGTTTTGATAGACATTTTTATAAAAGACTTGTATAAAATTTTTATGTTTGATACTCGTAACTAGCATTCCTCTATTGAAAAGAGGAGAAGCTGAATACCAGTTAAAGGATTTTGAGTATTATATATTACTGAGCTAGTGATGGCATGACCGATCATGAAGAAGATGGCAAGACCGATCATGAACAAAGCTTCTTAATTACTTCCAATTGTGATTGATATTGCAATTTTGTCACTCAAACTTTAACTTATAAATGTATTGCTGAATGATGGATTTGCTTCATAAATATCATATGCTAAGTTAGGGGAGATTTGGATAATGAGATTATATGAGATAAGTTAAGATGAAAGATAAAAGTTGAATAAAATATTGTTAAAATATTATTTTTTTAATATTATTATTGTTTTGAAATTTAAAAAAGTTGAATTATTTATTTTATTTTGTATGAGAATTTAAAAAAATTATAATGATTAGATGGGATGAGATAAGTTAAAAGGTTTTTTTGTCTCCAAACCTCCACTTAAGGATTAATACATATGATTCGTCTAAATTAGTTGTCAAATCTAATAAAGTGATATGATCTTGTTTAGATATTGAAATGAGATGAGAAATTTATGAATATAGTAAAATAGTTTGTGAATAGTAGTAAAATAGTTTGAATTAAAATATTTTATGGGATTTTGGAAAATGAGAAAAAAAAAAGTTGTATAAGGTGTAGTTTGGATGGTAATATGGGATTAGATGATTTTAAATGAAAGTTGAATAAAAAATTGTTAGAATATTATTATTTAATATTATTATTGTTTTGAGTTTTGTAAAAGTTGATTTATTTATTATATTTTGTATAAAAATTTGAAAAATTTATAATGATGGGATGAGATGAAATCATTTCTATATCTAAATTAAGTTTAAAAGAATTAAAAAATTAAAATATTGTAAGAATATATATTTTTAATATAATTTTTATTTTTGTATTTAAAAAGTTGAATTATTTTTTGTATTTTGTTTAAAAGTTTAGAAAAATTATAATTATTAGATAATAATTAATCAAAAAATTTGAAAATTTAAAGTTATAAAATATTTATATTTAAATAATATTTAGATATTCAGATGAAATGGATTAAGATCATCTCAATAATCCTATGATATCTAAAATTTTGGGTGTCCATAATCTAAAATTTGATTATACCAAAAAATTACAAAAAAGTTGTTTGATAGGTTAAAAAAAATATGTCCAGTTTGAAAAGTGAAAATATTTTATCTCATATTTATTATTATAATCTTTTAAATTTTCTTTTAAAATTTAAGAAATAATTCAAAATTTTTAAATAATAATAATATTAAAAAAATAATATTTTAATAAAATTTTATTTAATTCTTAATTTTCATCAAAACACATCAAAATACAGAGAGATCGCGTGGACAGCCAGTTTTCGCGTTTTCTGCTGTCACCCACTTCGAATTTTATGCGTCCGTCTGCGCTTTTTCGTTGTTTTTATTTAAGAATACCAACGAGAGCCCAGCTGTTCTGTTTGGTGTGTGTGATGAATGCCCTACTCTGGACCTCTTTTCCTTTGTAAACTAAAGTTAATAGAGAGATCAAGAGAGGAGATAGAGAACCGGTCTTTCTCCCACGCGCAAAGAAAACCCAAGAAAGTATGGCGGCTAAATGCTTCCTGTGCTTCTGCTCTGCAATTTTATTCTCCTTCCTTTGGATGGGTCTCTCGGTTTCTTCTTCTTCTCCTTCCACTTTCATTTCAGGTGCTTTTAGTCTCTCGAATACGTGTGTCTTTCTGAAACACTTAACTCTTCCTATTTCTTTGTTTTTTAACCTTTTTTTTCCATGCGTGTTTCATTGCAGATGGTATCTTCGAATCTTACTCGTCTACTGGCCGGAACCTTCTTCAAGCTAGAAAAGGTGTTAATCTTCACAAAATTTTCTGGGCTTAATATTCTATGCATTGCAGTGAGATCTGATGGTTCGATATTTCTAACTTCGGTTTATGCCCGTTCTTTCAATTAGATCATGCCGGATGATGAAGATACATCAGATCCATTATGTTGTGCAGCATGTTTGTTTGACCCGCTAGCAGATTCAATTCAATAGGCTAACAAATTTCAATTTTTAGGCCTGTGATCGTTTATAGCTTTTGCCTTTCAGATTCCTTTCTGTTATTTCCTTTTTCTTTTTTCTTTTTCCTTTTTAGGATTTTCTTTTCCGTTATTCCGTTCTGGTTTTTAGTTGACGGGATTACAAAAAAGATATTGAGGAATTAACTGAATTAAAGCCAAACGATAAAGGTGTATGATTTTTTGCTTGATTATTCTTCAGGCCATGGATTCTGTATATACCCTGTGATGATTGAATATCTGGCTAGTTTTTTTATGGGCATTTCTATGTTTTATGTTGTGTTTCAATTTGCAAAGATCCTGTTTTTTCTTTTACCTCAGAGGAGGCATATTTGGTAGAGAACCTGGCAAGGATAAAGTGATTGATCTCAACTTAGGTTCCATTGCAAGATATTTGTTGCAATCTTTTAGAGGCTATATCGTTCCACGATAAGGCTTTGTTTGTGGCTTGGGAAAAAAACAAGGAAAATCAATTACCCACTATGGAAATTAGGTTCATTTCTTGAGCATTATTACAGTTTTACTCAATATCCTTTGGTCTAATCCGGTATTCAAGAGGTGATATTGGTCTAATGATGCGTTACTTATGATATACGCAGCTTGCCCGGTGAACTTTGAATTCTTGAACTACACAATCATCACAAGCAAATGCAAAGGGCCTCGGTACCCAGCTGATCTTTGTTGTGCGGCATTCAAGGAATTTGCTTGCCCTTACGCGGACGTGTTGAATGATTTAACAAATGACTGCGCTACAACCATGTTCAGCTACATTAACCTCTATGGAAAATACCCACCTGGCCTTTTTGCCAGTGAGTGCAGAGAAGGGAAGGAGGGTCTTGCATGCCCTGCACCACCACCATCAGAGTCATCCAAATTAGCCAATACAAGTGGAAGTGAGACCGTGTGCTACCCATCGTCACTGTTGATACTTACAGCTGGTTTCTTGCTGGGGTTACTGACTTTATAAAAGCCCCAAGTCAAATATCCTTCCTGTTTTTTTTAATCTGTCCCTCTATAGTTTTATAACCTTGTGAAGACAAATCTTTTCATACTATCAGGTTCTTGGCCACGCTTTCCTTTGTATATTAACAGCTGGAGCTGATAATTTTCAGTTTGGCATACCCAAAACTTATTTATGTATCAATTTGTACTTTGTTGGCCCCGAATGGTTGGGGTTAGGAGTTTGTTCTATCCTTTTTTATAATTTTTTTGTAAGTTGGAGTTTGTTCTATCCTGGATGTAGCTTTGTGCGTTGGTACGTCAAATGTGCTACGAAAGTTGATTAATTAAGGCCTCCTTTAGTTATACAATTTATAGTTCATATGAGATGAGATGAGATATTTGTTAAAAGTTGAATAAAATATTATTATAATATAATTTTTTAATATTAATTTTATTTTTTGATTTAAAAAAATTGAATTGTTTATTATATTTTGAGTGAAAATTTATAAAAATTATAATGATAAAATAAGATGAGGGGAAAACTAATTTAGATTTCGGAATCCTAACCAATCTAAAGAACCGATTATATTCATTGAGTGATCATTTTGCACTTGTAAATCTCTATTGTATGAAGCGAGCGCGGAAGATGTGGGCCCAAGATGCAGTTTTGGCGACGTCATCTGTTGCTGGATTTAGTTTGAGTGGCTGTGGATAGCTAAAATGAGAAACAAGACCAAAATCAAATTATCTATTACATATAGAAAGTCATTTCCTTGCGTCCACTTACAGAGATTGTTCGAATTATAGAGTACAGGAGCTTCCCTAATTGGCTGCAAAGGCCATTTGCTACCATCGAGCTTTTAAAATCAGATGATGGCTTCTCTCTCATCTCCATCCTCTCCCAGGCAGAAGTTATCTATCCCATTAGCGAGGACTCCGATTAGAATTCCTGCGGCTATCCACTTACTTAAGTTGTGCCGCAACTTACAGGAAGTAAAACAAATACATGCTCGGTTGGTTGTGTCCGGATTCCTTGAACTCCCTTCGAGTGCTGGGAGGCTACTCGAGTCATATGTTACAGTGTCACAGCTCAAATTTGCCATTTCACTCTTTCAGAGACTACCTTCTCCTGATGTATTTGCATACAACACCATGATTAGAGGCCTAACACTGGGTAAGTCTCCCCATGATTCCATCTTACTGTATAATGAGCTGTTGCTAGATGGTATAGCCCCGGACAATTACACTTACACCTTTGTCCTCAAAGCATGTTCCCATTTGGAAGCGCTCTCTGAAGGTAAACAAGTGCACGGCCAGATAATTAAATCTGGAATAGCGCCCAATACCCACGTTCATAGCATTCTGATACATATGTACACGATTTCAGATAGCATTGTTTGTGCGGAACGAGTTCTTGCACAGTTCTCAGAAGAGAACACGCTTGCTAAGAATTCTTTAGTCTCTGGGTATCTAAGTCAAGGCCATGTGGAAAAGGCTAGAATACTGTTTGAAACCATAGAGACAAAAGATGTTGCATCTTGGAGTGCAATGGTCACAGGATACACGAAGAACGGCATGTATTCAGAGGCATTAGTTGTCTTTCGGGACATGATGGTTTCCCAAGTCCATCCAAATGAATCAACATTCGTGAGCTCGTTGTGTGCCTGTGCTCATTCGGGGGCACTGGACCAGGGAAGATGGATACATGCATATCTTGATAAAGCAGGGGTTAAGATTAGTGTTACTCTGGGTACTGCTCTTATCGACATGTATGCCAAGTGTGGCAGCATCAAATGTGGCTATGATATCTTCCGAAGTATGCCTCAGAGAGATATAGTAACATGGGGAGTAATTATATCTGGATTCGCCATGCATGGTGAAGCTGAAATATGTTTTCAATTGTTTGATGAGATGGTTGCTAGCGGAACAAATCCAAACGAAGTGATATTTGTGGCTATATTATCTGCTTGCTCCCATGCGGGATATGTTGAACTTGGACATCATTATTTCTATAAAATGATTCCTGATTTTGGGATTAGACCAACAATTGAGCATTATGGATGCATGGTGGACCTGCTTGGCCGTGCGGGGCATTTGTCAGAAGCAGAAGAGCTCATTGCGTCAATGCCAGGAGAGCCTAATTCGATTATATGGGGAGCGTTTCTCAGCGGTTGTAGGACCTACGCTGACGTGAGGAGAGGAAGTCGTGCATTCAGATGCCTTATTGATCTCGAGCCAATGTCAGGAGACGGGTATAAACTTGCAGGGCTCATGTTGGCCAACGCTGGTGAAAAAGCTGATGCAACTAAAATTAGGGGATTCATCAAGCAAAATGACTTGGAGACAACATGTGGAACCAGCCTTGTTGAAATAGATGGCGTCGTCCACGAGTTCACAGTAGGGGATGTAGATCGTAGAAAGCTTAGAGAGATCTACGGATTATGGAATGGCTTTTGAGGATGACATATATATAATATACACATAGGGGACTGAGGTTTAACAGTGAATTTTAGGAAAAGGGAACACAACCCGTTTAAGAAAGCGAAAAAGGAAACAAAAGCAGAAATAAAATTACCCGTCATGGATTGGCCAGCGTGCATGACAATGGGCTCCCTCTTATCTCTCTATGGTCTCTCTCTCTCTGTGCGCAAGGGCGTGCGCATGTGCTCGTGGAGGGTTGAGCAGGAATGTTGCCTTTTCGATCTTGTGATGAGAAGAAATGCAAAAGCAGAGTCACGAGTGTATTCATTTCAAGTCAAATATAACAAGTGTGGTAAATAACGACTATTCAATTTGCATAGATAAAGTTACAGCAAATGAATTGATCATATTGATGCTGCTAACAATTAGGTATCAAGAACAAATATTGCTCTCTGAATTCTAAAACCGTATAGAATTTAGAATTGAAAGGTCCTTGGTGTAGATTAGTGCTCAACTGAATTAGCAAAAATGGTATCACCATATATACAAGGGAGTTTGAGTCTAGAATTGTATAAATGCCGGAACTGCTTCATTACGGCCATACACCAGGGACCAGGAAAGTTGCTTGTTTAACTGTAATCACCCGAAGGTTAAAAAAATACATATACCGAAAGAGATGGTAGCGGCACCATATAACTAGTGACTTCAGAACTGAACTACTAAGACCGGAGTATTCCTTGATACAGAATATTTGAGTTGACATATGCTATGCTATGGCGGAATTAGGGGAACAAAGCAAATAATTTATATATATATATATATATATATTATATAGTGAGATAGGTGGCTTACATTGCTGATAATTATGATCGTATACTCGACTCTCAAATGCATCCATTCTATTGCTTGATTAAGCTCCTAGGATTGGGAAAGAGTTCCTTCCCATCTTATAGACCTTTCCCCCCACACACACACACACACACACACATAAACGTGTCGAGTTACTCGAGACAGTATTGATAATAATTACAACATGACAGTGATTATGAAGTGAAGATCGTAATTAAGTGGATTTTGCATCTTTAAATTATTGAGATTATATATTTTATATTTTAGATTATTAATATGTAATCTGTCAATTTTAATAATTTAAACAACCTTGAATGTATAAAGGGTGGTCTGGGTTTCGTCCATTAAAATTAAAAATTAAAAATTAAAAAATCCAGACCGTCCTTTTCCTTTCCTTCCACGTTACCAAAACCAGTGGATAAATCTAAAACCGAAAAAAAAAAACCCAATTCCTTCCCTCCCTCTCTCGTCTCGACTCCTCACGATCCAGTAACCCAAAAGGAAAAGAGACGTTTTTATTTTCGACTTTGAATTCTAAATAAAACTAGGCTTCTATTTGTTACCGTGTGTATATATAATTATTATCGGCGACGATTCGTATCATTTCCTGATTTTAGGATTTCAAGATCGAAACAGTTCCGTCCAATCCTCAATCGCTGATAAAAAAAAAGGTGAATTTAATTACTACATGTTTTTTTCCTTCTGCTTAGAAATCTAATATATGCAGGACCTGTTTACGATCCTAGGGTTTTGTTTGTTCGATCTCTGCCTCTTTGGGTGTGCGTGTTTAGATTTTTTTGAAGCAGTTGATAAAAATTGATACTTTTCCTGTGCAACGTTTTTGATCGAGGTTTTGTGTTCTTTTATCTGTCAAGTTATTGACTTTGAAGGTAAAAGGCCATTATGCCCTGTTGGGTCTGCTAAATTGAAAAAAGAAAATCAAGGTTTTTTATTTTTTATTTTATGTATATTTTCTACGAGAGAAGAGCCAATTTGTATATATGCTGAACGATTTAGGATATGATAATTGGATTGGCTGTAGCCAATTAGTTGATTAGGATCTCCTGGTATATGTTATGGATAGCATGCCTATTCAAAGCAGGTATTTTTTGGGGTGGGGGACAGAAAAGAATGGCTTGTGTGCTTAGATCGTGGTCTTTTGTATTATCCAAATGTTCCGTAACAACTGTTTCTACTCTTTCAAGGTTTCTGTTTAATTGTGACCATGGTTTGCTCGATTACAGCCCTTGCAGAGTAGATTTTATATACCATGTTGCCAATCATGTTGACTTACATTGCAGTTGTTGTGAGAATTGCGTGGGAAAAAGGGGGGAGGCTATAAAGTTGCATGGCTCTCCCAAACCCGTATCAATATAATATTTTCATGAGTAAAAAAAGTTAGAAATGCAATAAAATGAATAAACTACCCCTGTAACAAATTCTATTACTAACATATTCTTTTAACCTTAACAAGCTTCTAACACTAACTCTCAATCTGGACCATATGTATCACGAAGCCCAGCTTGGAGCAAATAAAGTCTAATTGATTACAACACAAACTTTGTAAATATCTCAATAAACTAATCTCCATACTTTACGAATGGTATATATATGTATATATATATATATATCTCCAGTGAGTATCTTATCTCGAGTGAAATGACAATCCACTTCAATAAACTTGGTTCTTTAATGAAAATATGATTTATTTCAATATGTACAGCAGCTTGTTTATCACAAACAGTGGATAGGAGTTGGAGTTGATAACCAACTTTCTTGGAGAAATTGTTGTGACTACATCAACTAACTATGAACATGAGCCATTGCCTTGTTTTGCTATTTTTTCAAGTAACTAGGTTATCAGCGTAAGAATATACAATATCCTAAACCTATATAAAAAAAAGAATATACAATATCCTTTGATAGACTCTTGTGATTGCAGTCCTTCAATGTAGTCTTGGTTATGCTGATGCATTTCGATTTCGTTGTTGTGCTGCTGCTGCCATAACTGGTTCAGAAGATCCACTTTTTATTCTCAAACTCCAGAATAGAAAGGCGATTTGTGTCATTCTTGAGACAAAATCTCAGAAAGCACTGTTTGGTTGAATTCAAAGCCCTCTAGAGCCGTTCGAAGCAAAAGTTGTGGTCATTTGAAGGAATAAACATAAGGGGATCTTCTCGACCTGAAAAATGGTTTTCTAAAGAGAAATAATCACATCAGTTCATAGATAGGGGCATGGCTTGCTTGCTTGCTTGGCTATTGTTTTGTTGCTAACTGCTTGTTTTATTTGAACAGGAAAGAGCTTTGCTTGCTCTGTGTTTTTTGTTTTCTGGGGCCAGGCTCTTCTGCTGTTTTTGACTTTTGTTTTGGGGTTAGTACTTCACTCACAGGCTCTAGGTTCCTTGCGGCGCTGCCTCATGCTTGCGCTTGCTTGAATGCTAGTATGCTATGTTACTAGATAGACGGTTGGCTGCTGCGCTATAGATCTCAGTGGGAGGGTCTTTTCCTTTGCTTGCAGAATTGACCCTATTTGCTATTCTATCATCCCTCACTGTGAGATCCTATTGGGTGATGGGTCAAAGATGTGCTTTTGACACAATGTGTGGTGTGGCGAGCAATCTTTTAGAAGTGCATTACTAATGTTGTTTAGAGTTGCTAGCATGAAGGGAGCTTATGTTGTGGATCACTTCATCTCGGCATGAGTTTTCACCATGGAGGCAATGATTAGGAGATGGATCTCTTTTCATCTTTCTTTGACAGATTATACTCTTGTATGGGATGAGATGGGAAAGATAAAATGGTTTGGATTCCATCTAGGAGATGTGTTTTCGAGGTGAAGTCATAGTACAATGCACTTTGTAATCATGTCAAGGCTCCTTCCCCATGAAAGCTCATTTGAAGAAACGGGGCTCCTCCAAGAGTGGCTATCTTCATGTTGACAACGGCAGTAGGGAAAATCCTCACACTAGACAATGTGAGGAGACGTGGCATCATAGTGGTTAATCGATGTTGTGCGAGCAAGAAAAGTGTGGAAATAGTGGATCATCTTCTTTTACACAATGAGATTGCAAGCATACCATGGAGCATGATCTTTGAGCTCTTCGGCAATCACAATAAAATGACCAGATTACCCCCATAATAAATTATGATACTGAACATATGTTTTTAATGATTTATTAACCCTAAAAAACTTCTTGTAATACGAATCAAGGCCATATTGTTACTATCTTATATATATGCACCCATCTTTATTTGCAGAGAACTTTATAAATATATTTTTGATCTTTATCGGCATTGACATGAGTAATTGGTTGATTGAAGTAATTGAATTTATATGAATGTATGCTGTGATGGTCTAATCTGATGAGGTTTACAATACAAAAATTAGGTAACACAATTTCATGGATAGGCCGACTTAAGCACCAGTGATAATCCATGTAATCCTGCAATGATCATAGGCAATGGTGTTATGACTTTTTTATTAAATATTTAGATAGTAGTTGAAAAACTTGATACGTAAAACCAGTCTTAAGTGTTTATTTGTGTAACCTTGTAATTAGATTTGACCATCTATTCTCACACTTTTGCTGTGAAGGATGATGTTATCTTTTCTGATGCTTTACAACTTGGCTTGAATTTGTGTCAGAATAGGCGGGGAATTGCTGGACACAAAATGTCTGAGTACCAAGGGGATGATACTGAATACATGGCGGATGAGTATGAAATGGAAGATGTAGATGATGAGATGGACGATGAGTTTCGCGGTAGAGAAATGGGTGGCTCAGAGTCCGATGTCGATGAATATGACCTCTCGGTTTGTGTTTATGGAGATATGCTTTGCAATTTCACATCTGTGCATGGCTTAGAAATGAGAAAGAAACTTCCATTTTACTTAATGTTACCTTGGAATATCATGTCTATTTTTGTAGAATACTGTGGTTTTTTTTTTGGTTGGAGAAAAGTAGATTTTAGATGTCTGATAAAGCCTTTAATAAGGCATATGAGTATGAATAACTTTTTGGTTCTGTTGCAGAATAGTAAAGTGGTTGATACCACTGCTGCACAAGCAAGAAGTGGAAAAGACATCCAGGGGATCCCTTGGGATAGCCTTAGCATCACTAGGGAGAAATACCGGCAAACTAGGCTTGAACAATACAAGAACTATGAAAACATTCCTCATTCTGGAGAGGGATCAGGGAAGGTAAATTTTATTATTTTTGGCCTTTTCCATTTTCATACCTATTAGTTGAAATTGATTAGTTAAATTTAAGTAAATTGATACAATTACCTTCTTGTCCTTTATTTTCTAAAATTCATTTCAAACAGGATTGCAAAATTACCAAGAAAGGGGGTTCATATTATGAGTTCAGAAGGAATTCAAGATCTGTGAAATCAACCATTCTTCATTTTCAGGTTAGGTGGAATTATTGTAATAGCCTATTTGTTTTCCCTCCTGAATTTTTTGATTTTCTTTCCCATTCTTTATAGTCAGTGAACTCTGTGAAATCAACATTTCTTCGTAAGACTGTTCTGCTTCACTTTGGTGGTCCTTTTATTGGTGTAATTGGTTCAAATGAATCAATCTACTCGAAGCCCTTTGAATGTCTGCACATATGATTTTTAAAATAGGGTGGTTGAATGGATTTGTTGGCATGGATACCTCATAGGCAGACACTTGGGCACGGTTTCCTGGATTAGAGGACTTATAGTTATGGGTATTATTGGCTAACCTTCGTTTTTGCTGTTTGGTGATGCAGTTGAGGAACTTGGTTTGGGCTACCTCAAAGCATGATGTGTACCTTATGTCTCATTTTTCTGTTATCCATTGGTCTTCCTTAACATGCAGTCATTCTGAAGTTCTCAATGTCTCAGGGCATGTTGCACCATCAGAGGTGGGTGTTTTGGGCAAGATGGTCTGTTTTGATAAACAGTGTTGGACTTTTAATATCCTTGATGCACTAAATGTTTTTAGTTAGATCTTTAATCATGGTCTTTCATGAAATCAATTGATCTATTTTCCTGTACAGAAGCATCCTGGGAGCCTGTTGGAGGGATTTGGTCAGACTCAAGTGAGTACTCTTGCCGTAAAAGATAAGTTGCTTGTTGCTGGAGGGTTTCAAGGAGAACTTATTTGCAAGGTAAGTTGCATCCTCTTTCCGTAAGCCTTTCCTTAAAAGGTATTTAGAGATATTGCAGACTGAAGAAGCATTGGTGCTGTAGTTACATGTTCACCCACGTAGAGTGTCTTAGCAATCTAGCTCTTTGATATAATATCATTTTTAAAAAAATTTTTATATATATTTTTATTTTTTATTTTAAGTGCTCTTTGATATAATATCAATACAAGATGAAGAAAACTTCTAAGATTTACCTATAAAAAAAAAAACAAAAAATTTCTAAGATTTGAGAATTTACCAAGCTTCTTGTTAGACGTTTGATAATCACTGTCATCCAGTCACTACGACCCTTATAAGGTCTTTTAAGTTGCATTGTGAACAAGTCATACAACTCAGGGCTAAAACTTTATTTTCAAATACTTTTTGCTGTTTGCAGCATCTAGATCGGCCTGGAGTTAGTTTTTGTTCCAGAACAACTTATGATGATAATGCCATTACCAATGCAGTTGAGATCTATGCCAGTTCCAGGTACTTTCTTGCCCTTGAATTGGTGGTGGAACCATGAACTTCCTAAAATGAAACTAATTGAGTTTTTCGCATTTAATTCTCAGCGGTGCAATTCACTTCACTGTTTCAAATAACGACTGTGGAGTTAGAGATTTTGATATGGAGAAATTTCAGCTTTCTAAGCATTTCCGTTTTCCTTGGCCAGTGAATGTGAGTCTTTTAGATTTTTTTTTTTTTTTTTGAGTCGAGTCTTTTAGATTGTATGGTTGTTTGAGATTAAATGGCCTCGTTTGGTTACACAGTTCATATGAGATAAAATGAGATATTTTGTTGAAAGTTGAATAAAATATTGTTATACTATAATTTTTTAATATTACTTTTGTTTTGGGATTTGAAAAAGTTGAATTGTTTATTATATTTTGTGTGGTATTTGAAAAAGTTGTAATGATGAGATGAGATGAGATAGTTTGAATTAGTCTGGCACTCTTCATTCTTGGTTATATGTGCGAAGATGACACCATTACCAAGTTGTTTTGTGCTTCACTTTCTGAGATCTGACATGCATAGTGATGACAGTTTTATAGTCATAATTCCATCTCAAACTATGCGCATGATTGAAGCTTGCCTGCAGAAAGGAGCCATGTATTGAAACTATGTTGTGTTTTATTCAAGTCATAGATTGAAATTTATACTACTAATACAAGTATGTACTTTTTCAAAAGAAGTTTTAATGTGCCATGGTTTGTTGAATTAATGGGTTGATGGATGTGGTCTGTAATCGAAGCCTTTAGCTCCACAAATTATTACGTTATACATGATAGGGCATCAAAGAGACAGGTATTTGGCCAATGATCCATTCATCAATATTGGCTAGCTGCCTTGCCAACTGGGGTGTGGTATGATAATGGGAAGATGTTGNGCATTTAATTCTCAGCGGTGCAATTCACTTCACTGTTTCAAATAACGACTGTGGAGTTAGAGATTTTGATATGGAGAAATTTCAGCTTTCTAAGCATTTCCGTTTTCCTTGGCCAGTGAATGTGAGTCTTTTAGATTTTTTTTTTTTTTTTTGAGTCGAGTCTTTTAGATTGTATGGTTGTTTGAGATTAAATGGCCTCGTTTGGTTACACAGTTCATATGAGATAAAATGAGATATTTTGTTGAAAGTTGAATAAAATATTGTTATACTATCATTTTTTAATATTACTTTTGTTTTGGGATTTGAAAAAGTTGAATTGTTTATTATATTTTGTGTGGTATTTGAAAAAGTTGTAATGATGAGATGAGATGAGATAGTTTGAATTAGTCTGGCACTCTTCATTCTTGGTTATATGTGTGAAGATGACACCATTACCAAGTTGTTTTGTGCTTCACGTTCTGAGATCTGACATGCATAGTGATGACAGTTTTATAGTCATAATTCCATCTCAAACTATGCGCATGATTGAAGCTTGCCTGCAGAAAGGAGCCATGTATTGAAACTATGTTGTGTTTTATTCAAGTCATAGATTGAAATTTATACTACTAATACAAGTATGTACTTTTTCAAAAGAAGTTTTAATGTGCCATGGTTTGTTGAATTAATGGGTTGATGGATGTGGTCTGTGATCGAAGCCTTTAGCTCCACAAATTATTACGTTATACATGATAGGGCATCAAAGAGACAGGTATTTGGCCAATGATCCATTCATCAATATTGGCTAGCTGCCTTGCCAACTGGGGTGTGGTATGATAATGGGAAGATGTTTCCAAGAGTCAGTTGATGGAATCATATCACATTATTTTGTTGTGCAGGCCCATTTCATATATTTATTCGTTACAAAAAGAGAAATAAAAACTTATAAAAAAAAATAAATAAATCCCATGGTATTTATTTGGCTATGTTCCTATGATGATTGACTCTGTGGGCTGCTGTGGGGGACAGTTGTGGTTTAGGATGTGTCTGTATCTATTTTTCTTTCCTGTTCATCAATATTAGTGGTTAATGTGTGAGACTCAGGGCAGGTTTGGTAATCAAAAATTCCCATCTCAAACTCAAAATTCTCATCTCATCATTACACCTTTCCCAAATCCCCATACAAAATATAATAAATAATTCAACTTTTTCAAATCCCAATACAATAATATTACTAAAACTAATATTTTAAACTCTAAACTCAAACTCAAAATTCTCATCTCAACATCCAAGCTTCCCCTCAGTCACCATGATGTTGGCTAGATTATGGCTAAATTGAAAGAATGTTAGTTCTAATCACTGAATAACAAGTGCATGCACCAGATTTCTATAATATGCTTTTCTCTGCTATTTGCAGCATACTTCTCTGAGTCCTGATGGTAAACTTCTTATAGTTGTGGGAGACAACCCAGATGGGACGATGGTGGACTCCCGAACTGGAAAGGTGCTTGTTCTTTTCAATTCTTTGTTGGTTAATAAATTTGTGATTATCTCTCTGATGCTTTAATAGCGAAACATGTTTAATTTGAATTTCTTATTCTTGCAGGCAGTAATGCCATTATGTGGTCACTTGGATTTCTCATTTGCTTCGGCATGGCACCCAAATGGTGTCACTTTTGCTACTGGAAACCAGGACAAAACCTGCCGGGTTTGGGATGTCCGAAATCTATCCAAGTCAGTCGCTATTTTGAAAGGAAACCTTGGAGCCATTCGTTCAATCCGCTATACTTCTGATGGTCGGTATATGGCAATAGCTGAGCCTGCTGACTTTGTGCATGTGTATGATGTGAAAAGTGGGTATGAGAAGGAGCAGGAGATTGATTTCTTTGGTGAGGTCTCAGGCATATCATTCAGTCCGGACACAGAGTCTCTTTTTATCGGAGTGTGGGATCGTACTTATAGTAGCCTCCTTGAGTATGGTCGATGCCGAAATTTCTCCTACCTCGATTCTCTAATTTGAGTTGGACGAGAAACCTGAAAGTGTGTTGGTGTTGCTGATTAGTTGCCTCAATTGAAACTACTAGTACCATATCATGTTGTTGGATAGCGTGTAGTTGTACATTTGATAAGTTGTGCAATTGTAGCTAGTTTTTGTTTTTAATATTTTCTTGTGACTGGATTGGTCACAAAAGTGTGTCAAGGGGAGGGGATGTACAGATAACAGAAGGCTAGAGAAGGCAATGCTTGTGCCAACAAGGGAAAAGAAAGAATCAGTATGTCTTGGGGGTGGATGGCTGGTTGCTATCCTTCTTGTATCTTGGATGTATTTTTATGTTTTTTTGAACTTTTCTGGGAGAATGTCTTGTGGAACTTACCAATGCCCATCACGGCTGTTTTCTGTCAAGTCAATGTTGCTGTTTCTTGTGCCCAACGTGAATTCGAAGTCATACTTGTTTGTTTCCCCCGTCATAGTCACATATGACAGTCGTAGCTGTTTTGTAGGCAATGGAATTTAGAAATTGTTCATAACTTTTATATTTTTAATGGCAACTTTGTTGGAAAATCCTCGGGAAGACTTGGTTATACGGACTATGAAAGCCATTCCAAAAACAGTCTTTAACTCTCAACCACCCGAGATTATAATATGTGGCCCACAGCTGCGGATGGAGAATCATTTTAGTGATGCCCTCAGATTTCTGTTTAGGATCGGACGGACATCTAAAGCGTCGAGACATGTAACATAAGGTTACTTGCCCTCGTACATGACATATAGGATGCAATGTTCCTAACATGCATCTAGCATTATGCAATATTCGCAGCGGATAATTTTTTTTTTTTTTTTGAATACTATGCACCAAACTTATAACATCCTAAATAATTAAAGTATAATTCATGCATACTTAACAAAATAATTAACCACGATTACAGTACGGGTCTCAGAAGACTGTAATCTCAAAACATGGGTGACTAGACTCTATATTACAGTACCAAAATACACTTATTGAACCAGTTCATTGAGTAACTCGCGTAACTCAATTAACAAGGTTAGAATACTGTCCAGAAAAAAAAAACTAACTATTGAAGCTGAAAACTCTGCATCGTATCTGCGGCGTCTAGTCAACATCCTCCAGCCTATCGGTATTTGCTCCTTGTTCTGAACATGACACATCGCCTACCATTCGGGGGGAATGGTAGTTTGGACTACCACGGTGAGATTTGATTACAAATCTCAGCAAGTTAACAGAAAACTTTCACACAGGTTAATGATGTATGCATAGAAATAAAGGTATGAATGCACCATCAAAATCAAAAGTAAATATAACATAACTTGACATAACATGACATAAAATAATAAGCATAATGTGACATGACATAACATGGCATGAGTTGACATAATTGAACTGAAACAGAAACTTAGCTTGACGTGACATGAACTTAAATCATAGCATGGATGTGAACTTGAAACATAAGATGTACTTGAACTTTAAGTTTAACATGAACGTACACGTGAAACATAACTTGAACGTGAAATACATGAACTTTGAATCTTATTTAATTGTCTTAATTAATAACGTGACCATATGGGTGCTACACGGATTCCCTAGAGTCGTGTGTCCTTGCCGATTACCGCATCACAACACAGGTATCTAGACCAGCTGTGAGTGTGTTAATACGTACTCCACAGTTGTTGTGGCCCCACGTATTCTACGTGTCACAATTGTTGTGTCTCACGTAGTGTATGCTCCACAGTTGTTGTGGCCCCATACTTCATGCTCCACAGTTATTGTGGCCCCATGAATACACATAACATAAAATATGACACCATCGACGTTAGTGCCTAGCGCGCTCCGGTGACCAGTTACTTAGGCCCCATTCGCAACCTGTTGACTGTACTTCGTCAACCCAGGGAATTTCACACCTATTTAGAGACTCCAGCGTGAACAAAAGAGTTCCACTAGGATATTACTCCATCCTAGCATTTAGGGTCATGATTGACATGAATAACTTAACTTGAACATGATCTAAAACTTATATAAACTTTACATAAGGTGAACCACGCTTGAGTCCGTGACACCGTATAACATAACTTGTGGTGAACACGCTTCGGTCCATGTCACTCTTAAATATCTTATCTTTCTTAATACATGAGATATTATTTAATATCATGAACTTTTCTAACATGGCGTATACTTGTAAATGGCACAATATGATTTAAACATAAACATTCCATGACATACATGTAACATATGACATACTTAACATGGCATACTTATAACATACAACATTGCATGACATAAAAGATTTTGTAACAGATAAATATTCATAAAAGAATAAATCATGCGTAACAGATAAACATGTAATGACATGACATATATGATAACATACATACATAAATTGTAGTTCCCTTACCCATCATACATACACAATAAATTGATAGTAAGTTAGAAGCTAACTTACATAGATCGTCGCGTTTTACGAGAATAAAGTGCGAAACACGAGGAACTGTAAAAGGTCATTCTAAAAGTTAGAAATTTAATTACTAACAATTAGAAACATGAAAACAAGCTAACTTAGAGTAAAATTATCATTTTACCCTCTACATGTGGGAAAACAACCATTTTACTCATAACTTAAGGATTTTACATCCTAATTCCAAAAATTTCTAAAATTTACATTCCTCATGTAAATTTTGTCTTAAACTCAAATATTAACTCAGAAAAATTTAAGACAAAACACAACTATGAAAAACACACTATGGCCGAAACATCCATAGGCCATTTCTCTTGATTTTTGTTGCAATTCCTTCCAACTTCAAAACTCATGCTTAAACCAAAATTTTGCACCAACCATCTTCCAATCCTAGGTTTAAAACCATACTTAAAACATCCATTTAGAAAAGACTTATAATCAACACCAAACTTGTTTTTGTAAAAAGATCAAAACACTTGAATCACAAGCTTTGTCCTTAAATCAAAACATCTCCAAGAATTCCAAAAAAATCAAATCTTACTTCTAACATATTCATAACATCATCCTCAGATAAACCATGCTTTAAATCATCAAACTAAAGTCACCAAAATCACAAAAATAACACTTTGAGTTTTTGGTTTTACTCTTAGTCCAAAAACAGAAACTTTTTCTTAACTAGCTTTGATAAATCTCTTGATCAATGGCTTAAGAAGGTGAGGTCTTTGAAATAAAGTATCACATGGTTTAAAAACGTGTCTTAAAGAATATCCAACCATCAAAATTAAAATCACATGGCTAAAACCCAATAAAACATGGATCTAACCTAAAAACATCAAATCTTAGGCCTAACCAAAATTCTATTGCATAGAAAAATCATATCTTTTAAACTAATGCTAAATATCTCCAAAATAACATCCTAACATGAAAATAAGAGGCTTAGGATCATCATATAAAAATATCAAAGCCATTAGAGTAAGATCAAACCACGAAATATTCAAACTTTCTCCAAATAAAAACTGTTTTTCCACTTCCAGTTTTCAAGTTTCTAGATCTAAGAAAATCTATCATCAAAAGATTTATTCATGCAACAAAACTTTAATGAAAACTCTTAAACACATTCTAACAACACTCCATAAAATTTTCGGACCAAGATATGCCTATTAGCTTTGTCAAAAACTCCAAAACATAACATATTCTCCAAATTCACACCTAGAATGACCTTTCCATGGTTACAAATACTTTTGACCAACCAAATGACTATGGAATGATACTAAAATACATCTATGGAAACTAGACTCAAAGAGGAACAACTTTTATGAAGGATTCATTGTGTAAAAATACTTACAAAGGGTCGAGAATCTCCACGCAAAAAGACACAGAAATCTGCTCGAGAGAGCTCTTTTGGGTTTCTCTCTAAGAACGGGGTGAAGAAATGATTAAAGTGAAGTAAGTGTGTCTTGCATGACTCAAGACTTCTGCAGGGGGAATATATAGACCTTAATGATCATTGAGTGGAGGTGTAGACATGTGATAAAGTAGAGGATAATGGGGGGCAAAGGACAATCTACAAAAGCTATGAGACATGGGACTTGATGGGGTGGGTTCCTCCATATTATTGAGTGCAACTTGATGCAATGAATGGTCTGACAAGTGGGGGAGGAAACTTCTCCAAGAAGCTTTGCCAAGGTGGCCAAATTCGTGGGTCTTAATGGGCCTTAGTGGGACTCAACCAAGTGGATTTCAATTTGGGGTTTAAATGGGGTTTGGTTAGGGTTTGAGATGCCATCAAGCCCAAATCCAATTTTTCTTGGCCCAATCAAATTTCCAAGGTTTAAAATGTTGGATAAAGATGTCATAATAAGAATTTGAGAAAATAATAGCATGTAGAAGTGATTTAATCAAGTGATTAAACACAATGCTAGAAATTGGATCAAAAGGGTTCGAAAGCCAACTTTAGGGTTTGGGGAAACCGTTTAGGGTTTCGGTTTCAACCAAGTTTTTGGGGCTTCAAATAGATTCCAACCATTTAGGGTTTCACTAGGGTTGAAACCCTCTTTAATCTGACTCACTTTGGTTGATCAGATGAAAAAAAAGGTTTTGCTTAGATAGCGTGATCTCACACCTTGATTTCCTTCACAAATCCATCTAATGGTTTCACTTTGTGCCAAGTATCTAATATTATTCATTATGTGTGGTTAAGATCTTGCCAAGTGTCCAAATAAAACTTCTCTAACCTAATTTGGACATTCCACACTGTGATTTTGAAAATGTTGCAGTTAGTATGCTTATCAAGGTTACTATTCACTAAAAAAAAAAAACGTAATAAACTTTGTACTGAAAAAAAAATCTTAAATATTCAATTGAGTCTAGTGGTGTAGACTAAAATGTATTCTGCCACTTCTAACTATCTCAAACAATTAAAATCGCATTTCTAACACCATAGTGAGTGATAACACTAACTATGTTGACAGACTAAAACCTATGCGATTAGTCGATTCGTGAAAACTTACGGAGTTTTCACGAGATTCCTAAAGGCTATAAAAATTTCACTATTAAATTTCTAGCGGCTGTTACAATTTTGTAGTTAACAGTCTCGGAAATGTGATCTTTTGTGCATTTTGTTGTTAATCTTAGGAGTAAAACTGTAAAAGTCCATATTTGTGCCAACAAAGGATAAAATTTCTGTGTTTGAAAAAGAAAAAACGGCCTCTTCTTAAAAGAATTGAACCCGACGTGAATCGAACACGCAACCTTCTGATCTGGAGTCAGACGCGCTACCATTGCGCCACAGATCCGAATTTTGTTAGGGGTGTTGAATTATTCTATTATATTATATTTAACAAATCTTTTACACTTAGTTCAAAGGCAGAAGAATTGAAACCCAAAAATCCCTAATCCAGAAGCGACCAATCAACGAAAGCCAACTCATTTTCAAAAATCATTTTCCATGATTTCAGTCCTCACAATCTCTTGCATGGAATATATGATCTTAGAACTCTTACCACTGTGCTCCTACATCATTGTTTCACTAATCCAGTAATCCATATTCTATTCCTCTCGAAAAAAAGAAAGAGAGAAAAATGGCAGCGTCCTCCTCCTTGTTCTCCACTCCAAGCTTCTCACCCACCATCNTTTCACCATTGAATTTCTAGCAGCTGTTACAATTTTGTAGTTAACTGTCTCAGAAATGTGATCTTTTGTGCATTTTGTTGTTAATCTTAGGAGTAAAACTGTAAAAGTCCATATTTGTGCCAACAAAGGATTAAATTTCTGTGTTTGAAAAAGAAAAAACGGCCTCTTCTTAAGAGTCTGTGTAGATCAGAAGTTGGCTAAACGGCCTCTTCTTAAAAGAATTGAACCCGACGTGAATCGAACACACAACCTTCTGATCTGGAGTCAGACGCGCTACCATTGCGCCACGGATCCGAATTTTGTTAGGGATGTTGAATTATTCTATTATATTATATTTAACAAATCTTTTACACTTAGTTCAAAGACAGAAGAATTGAAACCCAAAAATCCCTAATCCAGAAGCGACCAATCAACGAAAGCCAACTCATTTTCAAAAATCACCTTCCATGATTTCAGTCCTCACAATCTCTTGCATGGAATATATGATCTTAGAACTCTTACCACTGTGCTCCTACATCATTGTTTCACTAATCCAGTAATCCATATTCTATTCCTCTCGAAAAAAAGATAGAGAGAAAAATGGCAGCGTCCTCCTCCTTGTTCTCCACTCCAAGCTTCTCACCCACCATCCAAAGGCACCAGTACCAGACCCACCTCTCTCCATCCAACATATCCTTCCAAGGCCTCAGGCCCCTCACCAAGTTGGCGCCCAGAACCAAGTTCAACACCACACCCAAGACAAGTACTAGTAGTACTGGAGCCGTCGTGAAGGCAGAGCTGAACCCATCACTGGTGATAAGCCTCAGCACTGGTCTCTCTCTATTCCTGGGGAGGTTCGTCTTCTTCAACTTTCAGAGGGAGAACGTGGCCAAGCAGGTTCCTGAGCAGAATGGACTGACCCACTTCGAGGCTGGCGACACTCGGGCCAAGGAATACGTTAGCCTCCTCAAATCTAATGACCCCGTTGGCTTCAACATCGTGGACGTCCTCGCTTGGGGTTCCATTGGCCACATCGTTGCTTACTATATCTTGGCCACCTCCAGCAACGGCTATGATCCCAAGTTCTTTTGAGTGATTTCAATAAATATCTCTTTCTCTCTCTCTCCCAAACATATATATCTATGATCTATCTTTGAAATTTATATATTTTATTTCTGTTTTTGGTTTCATTTTCGTCTTTACTTCGTTTGATTGCATGGATCAGGAAGTTAATTGGGAGGAGCGGGTTGTGCTTTCCTTGTATTGATGGGTCCTTTATTAATGTTGGGTTTGGATGGATTAATTGGCGTGTTCCTTCGTTCTTATATCAAATTATCTCCTCGCTTTGGTCCTTGAATGCCCTGATCTTGGCTTCTGGCTGGCATTCGGTTCGATCTATGTGATGAATAGTGTATAAGTTAATCAATTACCAATTTCCGAAATGAACACGTACACACAATTCATTCCCTAGGGACTCAGTTAAACACCCAAACGACATCGGTGGTCAAATTAAATACGGTGGTAATAATAGGCTTACTACCCTATCACTATTCATTTACAAAATATTTGAAATTTATTTTCTTTAAAGTATTTTTTTAACATCCTTAATCACTAAAAAAAAATTAAAAAAATATATAATTTTATTAATAATTACTTCCTTAATCATAAAGTAAAATTAAAAATTAAAAAAAAATTAAATACAAAAAGAGTAATAAATGGGAAGTAGGAGAATTGTAGCTCTATCATTTTCCAATTGTATAACATTGGCACGTCTTTCTCTCTCCCGAGTTCTTTTTCTCTCTACCAAACTTTCTACCATCCTTCCATTCTTTCCACCTAGAGGGGGTTGGAGCTCTTCAACTCCTCATTCCTCCTGTTTGATCAACACGGGAGTTGTCTATAATATATTTTTTTTATTGTTTTTCCTTTGTAGCATCAAGATGGGCCGATCTACTACCTACCAGTCTCCTACGACCACCATACGCCTCGCCAATATACTCTCTGGCCGCCCATCGGTCAGACGGTAGAAGAAAACTGCTCAAAAGAGCGGTGTGTGAGTCTCACGCGTTACTCATACCATGTGTGAGTTTCACGCATCGTTGGGATCTCTCAGGTCCGACCACTACCTTATTTTCTAGAGTGGCGCGTGAACCACACGTACCACTACAAACAGTGAAGATCCTATACCGGCATATTAACGCATCCTCCAATTGTAACGTTCCTATGTTCTCACTTTGGCCCCAGATCCCTCTTTTTTTATTCCACTATTGTTGCCTTTGTTTGTTTTGAGATAATTGTTGGGGACTCATTAAATCTTGTATCATTAACCACTTAGTTTATATATGAACTTGCTTGCTTAGAAAAAAAAAAAAATCATTCTCTGGTACTTTTTGTCTTTGAAGCAAATAGAGAGGAATTCCTACTTAATTAAGCACATTACTATTCGGTTTCCACATTTGTTTTGGAACCCACCATCAATATTCAATGTGGACGGCCACGATCAGTTGTTTGCTTCAAAGTAGTGGATTATATTTGAAGTAGTTTCCATTATTTGAACCCAAAAATAACATTAAAGTTTTCTTTCGAACCATATATGTTATTATAAGTTCTCTCAAGTTACGCGTTATTAAAACACACTTTTTTTAAAATAAGATAGACATTGATAGTGAAAAAAAAAATAGAAGTAAATTTAATTCTTAAAACCAGTTCTTCTAGTTACGGGCAATCTCGAGTACTAATTGTATACCGATCACTACGTGGCCTTTCATATTTGTTTATTAAAGAAAGAAAAAGAAGGAAAAGAACAGACAAAATTGAATTCGCAGAGTTATCGCCCCCAACCATTTTCATCCAAAATACGAATTCGCTGAAGAGTTTCTGACCCAAACTTGTCTCTTTCTACTAGCACAAATTGTTATTTGTGCTCTTCTACTGCAGCCACTGAACCGAAAAAAAAAAATTCCTTCCATGATCAGTGGAAAAGATCTCAAGTCTCGACAAACAGAAGAGGTTAATACGACGATGATGGGTATTATTGTTGCCGTCGATCACCATCTTCATCTTCATTTTCCTCTTCGTTCAGAATCAGTAGAGGTATAAATTTGAGTAGGCAAGTGGCATCCATACATCATAGCTAAAGAGAGAAAGTAAGAGAGAAATTTTGATTAAAAAAACTAAGTTAATCGTCATCTTGTTCTTCATGTTCTTGCATATCTGAGAGAGAGAAACAACTACTTGACTTGAAATTCAAGATCCTCCTATGAATAAAAGTTTTGGGTACTCTCTCCTGATGTTGTTCTTGTTCTTTTTTCTCTGATGATGACGATGGCCACGATGACGAAGGTGAGGATGACGATGATTGGTATCCTTGTTGCTGTCGAAGATGTTCACCATCTTCATCTTTATTTTTCTCTTCGTTTAGAACCAGTAGAGGAATAGATTTAGGGTTAGAGGACTTGTAGAAGGAAGACTTCCTGGAAGACCATTTGGCGGCCACCAAAACTCTCCAAAAGTCTCGTCAACGAAATGCTATGTTTCATTTTTCACATCATCATTCGGTGCGCAAACGATACTCGAGATCGCCTGAGTCGAGTTTTCCATGTGCATGTGTTGGCAGTTTCTTTAAAAAAACGTCTTTTCCCTTTAAGTATTTATGTTAAAAAAACGCATGCATGGTAACAAATTATACTAATAAAACTCCCCAAAGTCTCGATCGGTTTGAGAGAGAGAGAGTTGCTCCAACAGAGTTAGGATCATATCTTTTTACAATTATAAATATAAAAACACTTCTCGTTTAAAACATTATGCATATCATTTTTCAAAATAAATGCTATTATCTTAAAGAAAAATACATTAAAAGTGCAAGTGATAATATGTATATACGTTAGCTAGAGAAGTGGCGTCGGATTCGATAAACGTGACACTTGAGAATTTAAGGGTGAAGAGTTCTTTAACGGTTACATTCAAAGTATGGAGGCCAACCAATGAATTTGGTCCATAAGTTTCATTTTTTGAGGGGGAATTGGACTGTCATGACACTGTATCCATATCATTCATACATTAATACTCGATTTTCTGCGGAAAATATCCAAAAAAGAAAAAGAAAAAAAATAGCTCTCTTTCTCTCTCTTATATATATATACACACTGCTTATCATCTTTACATCACATATCAATACTTAGCATCTTTACACCACATATCAATATGTGATTTTTCATTTTTGTCATTCTAATTAAGCATATATATTTACACATGCATTAATATTTAATGTGTGTTTAAATAAAATAATAAAAATGATAAATTACATATTAGTGTATGGTGCAGGGACTAATAAGTAGATTTTTTCATACATATATATATATACTAAGACAGGATCAACTTGCTTTGCATGTTTGCCTAGTTGGATGAAATTATTATTTTTTTAAAAATAATATATATTTTATAAAAAAAGTTAATTTCAATTAATAATTTATGGCACAGGGAAAAAAATGTGAATTCTAGCATAAAGTCTTTATGTTATATAAAATAATATTTACAAAATGATTAAAATAATAAAATTTATATAAAAGACAAGTGTTACACATATGTTATATAAAAATAAAAGATATATTATACATCAGTTACTATTTATTCCACACCCACTAATATGATTTTTTTTTTTTAATGTCAAACCCACGAGGATGCGAACTCATTTCTCTCGTGACATCTCTCTCCTCAAGCCGTTTCTATCCCATTCTCTCTTTTTTTTTTTTTTCCCTTTTCTTGCCCCCAACCCTTCCTTTCCCATAGCCTCTCCCTCTCTCTCTCTCTCTCTCTCTCTCTCTCTTTTCTTTTTCTTCCCTCCACCCTACCCTTTTCGTAGCCTTTTCTACCCTCTCATTCTCTCTACCCCTCTCAAGCCCTTTCTCTCTCACAATAAATAAATTTCACCATTTCTCTCTTCCAACCAGCTTATCTCTACCTGCATGTACGGTGTCTTTGTGGCTCACTACATGAATGAGGATTGAGGACGAGATGCTCCCGTTACCTTAGTCTCAGAGGAAAAGACAATTGCACTATAGCCATGACTAATTTAATTTGCCAACAAATTGACTTAAAGGGCGTATAGACTTTTCAAATCCAAATATTATTTTTGATATTCATTCTAATCATCCTTCCATATTTTAATATTATTTGTATTAAATAGATTCTATTTAATTTTAAATTTTATTAAATATTTTTAATGAATTAGAAAAAGAATTCTATCAAAGAATAAAAAAAATAAAAAAAATCTAAGAATAAATAGATATTAATTATAAATCCATATTCTTAAAACAATATTTATATGAAATATTGAATATTAAAAAAAATAATAATAATAAACTAATAGGTAGAATAGAAACTTCTTTAGGTTTCCTAAACATTGAAGCCTAAACGTTTCAATTGTTTGTTTGCTCCATTTTAAATCATGAGTACTTCTACATGCAAGCTGAATGTGGACGAAACTGCGCACTATTGATGACGTGGCAGCGGCAATTTAATAAATAAATTAAAAAAAACCTGAAATCCCACAAAAGCTTCTTCCGCACGCTTGTTTCAGACATTTTTCCCCCAAGCATTCTTTAACCTGCTCCGAGCGAGAGCACTCCCTCATCTCCTCCGAGCGACCAGCCTAAGCTCCTCCGCCGGACGATCTCATCCGCACCACCTCCTCCGCACGAGCACCTCTTCCAGGCGAGCACCTCCTCTGCGCCAACAACTCCTTCGCGCGACCACCTCCACTGCAGAACCTCCTCCTTGGTGCGACGACCTTCACTGGCACAACCAGCTCCTTTGCGCGACCAACTCCGCGCGACTAGCTCCTCTGCGCAACCACCTACACTGCACAACCACCTCCTTCGCATGACCACCTCCACTGCACAACCAGCTCCTCTGCACCACCACCTCCACTGCACAACCAGTTTTCATGTGCGACCACTTCCCGAAAAGTATGAACTCTTTTATTTATTTAACTGCATTTAGTTACCGGTTGGGACACAACGAAGGATTTGGCTTTGCCTTTTCTCCACAGAACAGAGTAGAAATGGACATGGCCAAACAAACCGAAAAGTTTTTAATTTTTTTTGAAAAAGGCCAAATATTTGTTAGTTGAGTTTATGTTATGGGCTAGATAATAAACAAAAAAAACTTTCACTTTTTTTATTTATTATGTTTTCAAGTTCATGCATGTCAATTGGATTTTTGTACCTGTTGCGTTACTATTGATAGTAGCATATACACAACAAAGAATCTGAATTCTTAACCATGAACTATTCCCACTATTTCACCGGCCAAAATAATTATCCGGAGAAAATATCTAGGCTGAAGGACCCCCATAATGCTTTACTTTATGGAATGGTGAACTATATGTTTAGTTTAATATTATTGTTAAGAGATTGAGAATAAAATGGTTTGAATAATATATAAATGCTTAAATGAGACGAGATATATTCTCCATGAAAGGAAGGTGAGAAGGGTGTGAATGGATAGGAATGTGACTTTGGGGGCAATGGCTAACAATGTGGGCAACTCTTATGTCTTAAATCCAAATCATGTTTTAGCACCATCCAATAGGAACTGCTAGTTATGAGCTTGATTAATTTTTTATGAGCTTGATTAATTTTTTATTTTCTTAAATGAAATTATAACTTCTATTACTTCAATTTAGATAATACAATAATGCTACCAAGCGATATATATATGAACCTTATCGTTGATCATATATATGACGTGGCATCACTACGTGGTGCCATGTGGTTTATTAATGGTTTTATAAACATAATTTTTAGAGGAAATCTAAATTTCAACATTTCTGTGACCATGTGGACACACTTTTGTTTTGAATATGTTTTTTTTTTTGTTTTTATTTTTTTTTTGTAATAAATCATGTAGCACTACATATGTGGTGGTGGCATGTCACAATGGTCATTTGAGCATTAAGTTTAAGATGGGTCTGGTAGCATGAGTTGTATATATGTGTCTATATCAACCTATAAGAGTTTGAATGGAAAAATTTAATTGTCATTTGTAATAAATCATTTACGATATTTTATCACAAAGCAAGGGGCACCCAATGTCCTTCCAAAAGCATGGAAAGGCTGTTATAGTAATAGGGATGCTTGAAGTCCATGATGCTTAGTTGATGGGCATTTGGTTGAAATTTAGTTTTTCAGGTTTAATGTGTTTTTGCAAAGAATGTTGGTTTAATATATTGTGTATTTGCAAAATATTAAAAAAATTGATGAGTACATTTTTTATTGAAATATCTAATATTATTTTATTATTTTGCTACATGATTGATGTGCATGATTTAGGTACCAGAATTATTTTGAGGGTATAGGCATGTCATTTAATTCATCATCTTTCTTAGATAGAAATGTAATTAAGTTATATAAGTAAAAATACAACAGTAGAGCAAGAGTAGAGCTTTGAATAAATTTATATAAGAAGATTTTAAATTTTCTAAAATATTCTTTAGATGGAGAAAGGGAAGGACCACGCATGTCCTATAACACATTCTACCGCAGAGCCAGCAACAATGCCATCCACAAATCCTCCTTCCCAGGTACTCATTTATCAAATTTAAAATTCAGTTTTTATGACTTTATCATGACTGGTTTTGTTCAATAGATTATAGCAATACCATTCTATCCACTGGGATCAACGTCTCCAACTGCAAATCCATCAACCAATCTACCAACCCAGGTGAAATGAATATTAAAACAACTGAAGATTCATTTATCACATAATTTTTATGTACTAATATTAAATAAATTCAATCAAATGACGTGAGGCTATATTAATACATCTTTGTTTCATAACCATTACTGTTTCTCATTTTAGGTGATACCAATACCATGTTATCCGGATTTCTCAATGCCGAATGCGTGGTTACCCCCATTTTTCCCGCGTCCTGAAGGCAGCGCATCTACACAAACTAGTTAGGTGATAAATTCTTTCACCCAGATTTTGCACTTATTTTTAACTATGTATGAAATTGATTTAATTCATTTTGTGGGTGTAAACTGCAGGGAAATCCGCTACCCCCATTTCTCTCATCACTTAACCCTTCGATTGGTTTACACTCCGCAACTTCAAGTCATGTCGATGAGCATAGTACTCCCACACTTGACTCTACTGGAAAAAGTATGTTTACGTCATCTGTTGATGATACTGTTGAAACTAAACATGATGATCTGTCTGGGGCACAAAATAATGTGCCCCAAACTAAGGGGGTCGATATCCTTGAGGAGCCGAAGTTGGGGATGGTGTTTAAATCTGAAGAGGAGTTGCTTTCTTATTATAAAAGATATGGGTAACAATGCGGTTTTGGAATAATGACTCAAAGGAGCCATAGGTTTGAGGATGAGAGTCTTAGATATGTCACATTGGGTTGTGCTTGGGGTGGGAAGGCACGGTTCTACGTCAAATGTTGCCAGGCCATGTCCGACATCAAAGACAGACTGTAAGGCAAGAATAAACGTGACGTTAGAAAAAAAGGGGTGTTGAAGGTGTCAAGTGTAAATAATTTCCATAATCACGGCTTAAGTCCACAAAAGTCGAGATTTTTTCGCTATAATAGAGAAGTGAGCGAGTTTGTTAAAAGAGTGTTAGATATAAATGATCAAGTTGGGATAAGAATGAACAAGAGTTTTGCCTCTCTTGTGCAAGAAGCGGGCAAGTTTGAGAACTTGCCATTCAATGAAAAAGACTGTCGTAATTATATTGACAAGGCATGCCACCTTCGACTTGGGAAAGGTGGTGCTGGAGCCCTCCGTGAGTATTTTGCGCGGATGTAATACAAAAACGATGAATTCTTTTCACTAATGGATATGGATGATGACGGACGGTTGAGAAATGTATTCTGGGTGGATGCATGAAGTAGGGCAGCTTACAAATATTTTGGTGATGTCGTGACCTTCGACACGACATATTTGACTAACAAATATGGGATGCCGTTTGCACCATTTGTTAGTGTAAACCACCATGGCCAGTCAATTCTGTTGGACGCAGGATTAATCTCTAGTGAGGATACAGAAACGTTTACATGGCTATTTTAGACTTGGTGTAGTTGTATGGATGGTGAAGCTACCAAGGCTATTATCATGGATCAAGATAGAGTTATGAAAAATGCCATAAGCCTTGTCTTTCCAAATAGCCGACACAGATTTTGCTTATGACACATTTTAAAAAAATTGCCTGAGAAGCTAGGTTCACATGGTGCATTCAAAACTGGGTTGAAAATTGAGTTGCTAAACTGTGTGTATGACTCCCACACAATAGAGGAGTTTGAGGGGTCTTGGGAAGTGTTAATTGCAAAGTACAACTTGGATGAGAATGCTTGGTTGAAGAGTTTATACGCTGAGCGTACGTTTTGGATACCAGTATTCATGAAAGAAGTTTTCTAGGCTGGAATGAGTACAACCCAACGAAGCGAGAGTATGAGTGCTTTTTTCGACAGGTATGTTCATGCTAAGACAAACTTAAAAGAGTTTGTCGATCAGTTCGATAATGCATTGAGGAAGAAGATTGAGAATGAAAGTGCGGCGGATTTCCACTCATTCAACGTCACAATTCCCGTCGTTTCTCCCTCTCCACTTGAGAAGACATTTCAAGACATATATACTTGCAATAAATTCAGAGAAGTTCAGAAAGAAGTAATAGGGATACTTGTAACTCTTCCAACTCTACACCGGAAGGATGGTGTAATTGCAACATACCATGTAGAAGATGAAGTTTCTGTTGATGATTTCATAAAGGAGGTTACCCACACGATGTACTTTAATGAGGCTGAATATGAGGTGAAGTGTTCATGTGCCTTGTTTTAATGCCACCGAGTTAGGCTTTACGGTGACTGGGACTCAAGAAAGTGTAAACGGCCTACTATAATCTTTGTAGTACTGTTTAAATGTTTTATACTGTGTAAATGTACGATATTATCTGGGAGGATGTAGGTTTTCATTTTTAACTGTTATATTATACGTGTCACAGATGCAACTTGGATTAGATGGAAGTCAGCCGGATGGCTTGCCTTGGACACAATCGTGGCAATAGGGCACATTATGGGGTTTGTATCTCGAAGGCAGATGCTGAAAATATTATTTCTAAATTTGCATGCTTGTGGGAAAAAATTAATCTAACTTCAATGTTTTTTGCACTAATATTAGAATGTTTGGTTATGATGATTAATAAATTTTGATGTAGAACTTTAATATAGATGCTGGTTTGGTGGAGTATTAATATATATATAGAAAGAAGTAAATTTGAATGGGTAGATTGGTCAATCAATGGTGACATGATAATGTTCTGACTCATTTTTTGCTTTAAAGGTGTAATATAGAACTATTGATTGAGCATATAAACATTGATTCAGTGTGCTTTAATTTCAGTTCAAATTGGATGTGTATGAGTCATGGCATTTTGTACAAAGCCTAGGAAGATTAAGGGGAGAATGATCGGGAGTCGAGAAGCTCAAAATCCACCATCATGCACTATGGTATTGTCCAGATTAGTAGGCTGATCAAAATCCAACTTTTATGTAATTATTTTTTGATGGGTGGATAAATATTATTGTTGTAATCATGTATTGATGGCTGGAAATTAATTGTTGTAATAAGGCATTTGATGGGTGGAGATGTTGTAAAGAATTTTTTGATGGCTGGATCTCTTGTAATTATTTATCAAAGGGTGAACTTTAGATTGTTGTAATTACTTTTTGAATATAGAAGTGCTGTACATCTTCAAGGGCTGTTAGGAATTGATGAATACATGGCCGGATCCTTTAAAATTCTTTAATTTATTTTCTGCATGCTAGGGGTGATTTGGCTGCGTGTTGGCTACATATTTTCTATACCAAGCATTTAAGAGATTGCAGTAAAATAGGGAAGACAAAACTGGTTGCGATTTATTTGGTCGGATGTATATATACCATTAAATGTTTTTCATTTTCAGTTTGGCTTTTAGACTCAGCTTGGTTTTGATTTCATTATACGCTGCAGATGAATTGGGTTTACAGGCACATTTTTTGATGGCTGCATTTATAAGTCAGTTTCTATAGATGCTTTAGATGTCTCCATACATCTTTGGGAAATGATTTAGTTACGTAAAAATAGTCCGGTGCAATGCAAATAGATATGGATTGGTTTCCATGTGTCCAGGCTTTAAATCCTAACCAGTAACTAATAATAATGCTAGACCTGCAATATTGCACTTCAATTTAGACAGCACATCAAATGATCTCACAATTCTCATCCAGTGGGTTTATCCAAATGAGGAAAAAGGGCTCTCTATACACTTGATTCAATAAACCATTTCATATCCTTGCAAAATAGATAACTTTAATAATTTAAAGCTAATAATAGGCCTGATAGTAATCCATCAACATATTTATACAAAATACAAATTGCTGATAATTGCAACACTGTTTCAAAAGTGTTGTCACAAAAGTTCCAAAATACTCTAAGGCATATCTAAATTTATACAAAATAATCTAAAGCACTGATGTCACAAAGTCCCAAAGTACTCTAAGGCACAAATGTCACAAGTGTCCAGATTTAACCCAACTAATTTTCCATACATGTGGTTTTCAATGCGATCGTATCAAGTACAAATAAAGTAATAATAAAACTGCCCAATATATACGAATATGTGTGCGTTGACGCCGTACTTCCAACTCCCTCTTGACAATTTCGCAATCTCTTAGGCGAACCTCTTCCATCCAATGTCGAACCTCTTCCATCATTTTTTTAACCTCTTCCTCTCTTCTTCGAAACACTTGCAATAATTTCTGAAGCTCTTCCTGTGTTTTCTGCAACTCTTGATGTGTCTTCTGGAGCTCTTCCTTCTTCCTTAAAATCTCAATTTGTACTTTCATAACTTCATTCTCTCTTTCCTGATCGCTATTTGCCCATACGAAGTAGTTGCAATGTGGTAATCCCTGTATAAACAAACAAACAAACGATTGAGAATGCAACAATATCAAAAAGTAAGCTCAAACTGAAATTGGTACTGGAAAAGTATTAAATGAACAATTTTTTTTTACCTTCGTATTGTACTTTGAACACCCAAAGAATAATTGGCCTGGATTTCTTGGCGTGTTCGATGTTCTAAGTGAAGCGGGTGACCTACAATTGCACATTGGGTTGTTTCTCAACAAAGCATGATTGACAAGAGAAGATGAAGAAACTGACGATGATACCTTATCTTCCTCAGATAACATGTTCCCAAGCAACAATGGAGCATACTGTTGCATATTAAAAAATACTGTTTTTCATTCATTGTTTTATGTTGGGGTTTTAAAGGCTGTTATTTTTTAAAGATGGTTGAATGCTTAAAAAGGTGAGCTGAGTTTAATCTACAATAAGGTGAGTTGAGTTTAATCCTTAAAAAGGTGAGCTGAGTTTACTCTTTGTGACTTGGATTGAAGTGAAGCTCATTTGATAATGTTGAATCCAAAGTGTACTTAGATACATTAAAAATACTAGGAGAGAAAAATAAATAAATAGGGGACATATCACTATACGGAGACCTGAAAAGGTCATGTTGAGAGCCCAAGCTAAAAGGCTAAATTAGTTGCATTCCTAAGTTATTACATATCTGCCAGGATAGAAGTGCTAACATTGAACAAGATTACAAACCCACATTTATAAACAGGTTCCAACCACCACCGGAATCTAAAACAATAATGCCACTACTTTAAACTGCACCAACATATAAAAAAGTTTTCTATATCACAAAACAGAGGAACTTTTACTTCTTTTTCTGGTTCCTAGAATGTAATTAAGTTTTTTCTTTTGTATACTCCCTATCTACTTGGATAGTGCCTATTACAATCAGTTCAATAAAGCTACTTTTACTTATGATAGTAATGACTAAAAAAAAAATTGAAAAGATGATAAACTTTAACCATCTTAGTTTCATTAAATTAACATTATAAATGACTATCTCCTACGCAACAAGTTAGAATAAAAAATCACACCAAATTTAAAATAGAATAAAAAAGCACAACAATTTTAAAACACTATTTCAAATAGCTTAAAATGATCCAAGTAAGGAACAACTTGGATTCACTGCTACCAACTCCCTGCACGTGTTATCCAGATGAGCTATGGAACCAGTGCTCCTTCCAATGCCCAAGATGAAGATGGTATAATTTTACCTTTCTCTAGACAAAATAAATCCCTACTATAACATGGCCCCAACTGTACTCCAGCTTATCGAGTTTCCTTGTGATTTGCAGGGTCCTTGTCATGTGGCCAGGTTCAAGAATAGGTTTGTCAATCAAGGGTGTTCAGTAAAGTTCAATAACATCAGTAGACAGGGCAAGAGGGAGGGAGACTATTGTGTGGGCAATTTCTTATAATCTTCTTATGCAATTTGAAGGGTGCATTTTACAAGAAGATTGCACCAAGATCCTGCTAATGTTTTCTCCAGTTATGGGGTTTTAATCCATATACAACAAATGTAATGTTGTTCCTTTTTTCTTCCTCCCCTTGATCTCAATTCTTTCAACTCCATGGTAATATTGGAGTAAATTTATACAATTTGTGTACTGACCTTGCCATATTTTTATCAAAATATTTTATGTATTTATAAAAAAAAAACCAAGCTGGTGTAATATTACGGGTCTCAAAACAGAACATTAAAACCAAACAGGACATCAAAACCAAAACTTTTACAGTTCTTAGAATTAAAAGATTAGCCATGCAAAAATTATGTAAATTTTCTCACAGAAACCCTAAATAAAATATTCGAACAGATTAGGGGCTTCTAAAAATTCCACAAATCCAAAAAAAATAAAACCCTAATAGAATCCAACAACATGTATACATCAAAGCAGAACAAGAATATATTTCATAAATTTCCTCACAGAAACCCTAAATAAAATCTTCGAACATATTAGGAGCTTCTAAAAATCCTCCAAATCCGAAAACAAAAACCCTATTATATGTTATAGCTCGAATAACCAAAAGCAGGAGAGAGAGGGAGAGAGAGATAGACCTATTAAGCTTGATTTAGGGTTTCCAAACTCCTCAGATCTCTGCCCTCAAACCCATGAACCACAGTGATCAAGATGAAGAAAAAATCGCGGACTCTTCCAGCTTCTCTTCAGCGAGAGTGAGGTTTGGATTTTCGATCTTTACTTTGAGACGGACGGGGATGAGAGCTGTGAGAGGAGATGTGCAGAACTCGAATAGGGGGAAAATGAAGACTGGAAATTGAAAAGGCAAGACAGAAGGTAAAATAATTTCATCTTCCTGCTTCAGTTAATGCGCACCGTTTCATTAACTCCAGATTACACGCATCGTTTCATTAAGTCCACGTCAGCTTGGTGCGCCGTTCCGTCCGCAAGTGGCCTGCAACAAGAGTTTTCCTTAAATCATAGAGCGTGCCACTGCTAGTGCCTCTTGGCGAGGGATGTCATCTCGTACGGATCACTGACACCTGTTGTGACTTGTGCAAGCCGGTACGTCGATGGGAACAAGGAAAGTGTAATTCTAACCATAGTTTGAGGCTGAGAGTATTAGTAGTGGGCTTAACAAACTTTAGCTAAAATTTAGTTAGAAAATTCACTTTTATAAATTTTAGCTAGCCACTTTTTATAACACCAAATAATAGGCTCAACAAATCTTTCACTATTCTATTAAAATATTGATTTTGAACTTTTTATATATTTTAATTCTAATTGTAATTTGAATATGATTATATTAAATATTATGGTCAATCTAAAGTGATTAATCTAACAAACATAAATATAATACTACTCCATAATGGTCAATCCAAATTGGGGAACAAACTGATTAGATGCTTAATTAATTACAATGATATGCATATATATATTGATTGTAAGTAATAACTAATTAGATTAATCTTTGTGTTTTGATCAGTCTACAAGAAGAAACTATTGTAGAATCTTGTCGACTCAGGACAATGGCACAATGGTTATTGACGTGGGAGAATGCACTGAGGATGAAATTATTGCAGCGGGAAAATTTTGTAGCGAGAGAGAATGGGCAGCGGAAGTATTATTTTACTCCAAAAATAGTATTTGACTAGTCTCTTTACCTCAATAAATTTGGCCAGCGATATAGTTGATGACCAAATTTACTGTACATTTATTGAGCCCATTTTAGTACTTTATTTCATATTTTAACTATTCTTTGACTATAATTTAACTTTGTTGAGCCCACTACTAGTGTTCTGACAAACAGAATTAGTGAAAAATAAAAAGATTTATCAGAAAATAAAAAAAATTTACTGTAATAATTAAATAACCACGTATATAATAATAGATAATATAAAGTCACCATTTTGCTTAATTCACCTAACCTAATACAATCAAATTCAGATCGTGGGAATAATCTGACTAAAGGTTGTCTTTGTCGCTTTTATTATTGTTATAAGTTATAACCGCCGGTACCGTCGGGTAGGAATAGGTTGGAAAAACTCTGTGTGACCAAAAATGTCGACCCATTATCACCATCTATCTCAGTACCCAACAATAACAACAGCTACTGACAACGCTTCAGCAATTTCGGCTCAGCAACAGCAAAAGAAAGAGCAGCAGCTTAGCAGTGATAGCCCAAATGGGAAATTATCAGTCCCCACCATCACCACCGCAAAGTCTTATCCTTCAGCCACGGCGTCCTATGAAGGAGTCACTCAAAGTCCGGACCTTTTCTGGGAAAAACTCAAGGCTTTTCACCAATCGTTCGAAACCAAATTTATGTGAGTGATTTTCTCCATATACGCTTGATTGTTTTTCTTCTTATATGAGTTTTCTTTTTCAATTACCTTACTTCTTATCGGAGCCAGTTAATGAGCTGGGTTCCTGTGCTTTCGATGAGTAAATTCCAATTTTATGACGCAATTCTTATGCTATCATTTTATCTTCCTTCTTATCATGTTGCAATTTTCTATTTGCATATTTTGGAGCACATGATACATACAATCTAACCTTTTAATTTTTGAAGTGATTCAGTTGCAAAAAGTATGTAGCCCTTTTCTGTCTTGATATTGTCGTGATCTGTGTTAGAATAAGCACCAATTTTATTTGGACATTGTAGAACTTTCTAGTTCTTCAGTAGCCAAAATTACGTTGCCATTCCCTCTGTTTCCTGTTCAAGTTTTGTGATTGGGCAAGCATCACGAATTAGAAGTTTTTTCCCCATATTACTGGCTTTTGACTGAAGGAATCGATGAAGGACTTTGTAAAATTTATATACTGTACCAGAAACTTTGTAAGAATAATTATAGATTGTACCAACATCTTGGGTACAGAAGTTTTTGACATTTGCCAAGGAAATTAGGACGTTGGTGGGTTATTAAACATAGTGGTTTCCTATTGCTTGCTAACTTTCTCTCTCTATTTTTGAATGAGGCGAAATCTTGATTAAAATGAATACAAAATGGCAGTCTTATGTTCATGCCCAAATTGTGCAAACCTCTACATTGGCTCTGAGTTATCACCATAATTGTAGATGAGCAAATCTAGTCTTTGCTCCACCTCCAATCCAGGGTTTGTTTTATCTTACTGCACTTCTTGGTGTTATTCGTTGGGGGTAAACCAGGAAAAGTTATGGACAACTGTTGGTGAAATGGTGGAAAAAGTGTCTTGTAATTTTCCCCTGAAGTAATAATATTAAAGAATAATGGTTTCATGATTTGTTAAATGTGTATCCACAATAGTGGGATAATAAATCTCGGCTTCTTTTAAGTAGAGGATTAGCTGAATGAGACTTATATCATCATATCTTTAACTGAAAGTAAAGGAATTCACCTGATAGCCTATTAGAGATAAAGTGGATTGAGTTTGTGAGCTCTTACTGTTACAAGATAGATTTGGCTGTTGATTAACATAAGTTAATAACATGCTGAATATCTATTGGTTTTATCATACTCTGTGGTTTTTTGATATTATATATATATTTTTTATAAGTAAATTTGATATTATATATTATAAACCTGTCCCCTCCTTCTGGCTGCATAAAATGTTTCCTTTCTCTATGCTTGCCTAACCTTCATTAAATAGCATGTATAATGGAAAAATTATGAAAAGAAAAATGGATGGGGAAGTGATTGGTGTTCTTTTTACGCTTTTGTTTGTGTAGGGTTCCTTCTGTAGGAGGAAAGCCTTTAGATCTACATCACCTTTTTGTTGAAGTCACATCTCAAGGTGGCCTTGAAAAGGTATGGTTACTTAAGTTATTTATTTATCCTTATTTTCTATGTGCTGTTAGATTCTGTGTGCATTTTTTTAGGAATAATGATAAGCTTCCTACTCTCTTACCACTCTTTTACTACTCTTTTATTTTTTTAATTTTTTTTAATTTTTAATTTTTTTAAAGTCTGAGAGAATTATAGTGTCACAAAAATGTTCACTGTTCACAACCTTATATTCCATGAATTTGATTTAAGGATACCATCAATTGTAGTTCTCTTCTGAGATTTCCTGGTTTCCTTTTCTTGTAGAAAAAAATAAAACACTGATGAAAGGGCTATAATTACATTTGAATGTGATGCTGGGATGACTTAGAAGTTTTGGTTGTCCCATTTAAGTTTTAAATTACCATACAGGTTTTAGAACGGCTGCAATTTTATCTATATTCTAGTCCATTGATCTTAAGGGTAGCTTCCTTTCCATTTTTTTAAATTAATTGAAAGTTATCTTAAACTTGTTACAGGTAATTAGAGACCGTAAATGGAAAGAAGTAGTTTTGGCCTTCAGTTTCCCGACAACAATTACCAGCGCTTCATTTGTTTTGCGCAAGTATTATCTATCATTGCTTTATCACTTTGAGCAGGTCTATTACTTCCACAAGCAAGTCCCTTCAATCTCAATGCCTGGTAGTACATATGACTCTGGGTTATCCAATTATGTTATTTCAAGATTTTACTGCAAGTTAGTTATTTATTTTGATGGTTATATTCTTGCAGATCCTGTAAGCAGAAACGTTGTCAATGGGTCAGCCGCACTAGCAGAAGGTGCCACCAGGGATGAGTTTCCAGGTCAGCCCAGCAACCAATTTGTGGTGTTTGGATGAATTACTTTGATAGGTTCCCAGATAATATCCTTAGCTTCTCAGTTCAGACACTAGTTGTGGAGATAGAAATAAATATGGTTTGTTTCTCGTACCTTCTCTGGAAGGAGGTTTTTGATCCCATATTTATTTGTGGCTATATTCGAACTTTTCCCCTTTTTTCTTTTATGATAAATTGCTATATTCATTCTTATTCAAGCATCTATGAGCACTGTACTTCTCGAACTGGACTGGCAACCAAATAATTGCAACCTTACTTTAAATGTGTCTCAACTAAGATATATCTGCTTAAAATTCTTTGATATTTGATTTTTAGCCATATTACAATGGTATTTCTAAATGTTTTTCCGATATGTAGTGACTTCATCAACTTTACTTGAGAAAGGTGAATAAAAGTATGGAAACAAATAGGGAACCTATCTATGGAGTTTATTCATTCCCCTGGGGGAAGGCATCCCTTTTGTAACTTAGTTAAGGGTAGTCGTTGTTGGTTAGGTAGATGTCAGGAAATAGCAGTGCTTTATTGTGCTTCAGCATCTAATTTTTGAGGTTCTCACGTTTGTCATATATTTTCTCAAGTGGTTGGATGAGTGTCAGGATATATAGCTGCAATGAAGTTCTTTGTTGTCTCTCTTGTATGCAGCCATCACTACAATTCTGCCTCTTTGCTGTTCAGTGACTGGAACTATTGATGGGAAATTTGAGAATGGATATCTGGTTACAGTGAACCTGGGTACCGATCGGATGAAAGGTGTCTTGTATCACATTCCTCAATACGTTTCTAAGAATTCTCATTCTTCAACCAACCCTACTCATCGGGACCGTAAGAGATCCAGGTTGGCATTACGTGATCCATCTCGACCCAAATCAAACCGGAGTGGTTACAATTTCTTCTTTGCTGAGCATTATGCCAGACTAAAGCCTTTGTACTATGGAGAAGAGAAAGCCATTAGCAAGAAGATTGGGCTCCTTTGGAGCAATCTCACAGAAGCTGAAAAACAGGTGCACAATACAATAATTCATTTTCCTTCTCTATAAATATATATTTTTCTACTCTACCCATAAAAAAATAAATGTATTTTTTTTTCTACTCTGACTATCTGGATAGATTATTAATGGTATCTGGCATGTCTATTGGTCTGCATAAAACATTAAGTTTTACATGGATGTTGCATGCTCTTATTGCAGCATGTCATTCCATTATAATTTATTAAGGTTCCTGTGATAGCTGAAACACTGATAGGCATGGACTGGGTTGGCTAACATATGTTTTCCATTTTGAGGATTTTTATCTCTATCAGAAACTTTTGTCACTACTTCTGCAGGTTTATCAGGAGAAAGGACTGAGAGACAAGGAGAGATACAGAACAGAAATGTTGGAGTATAAATCTTCCTACGATTCAACTACTCATTAGTCTCCATCTTGTATGTTATTAAAGCGCCCAGCCTCTTAGGACACCAGCTTCCTCACAACTTTTGTTATCGTTGTTGTTGTTTGCTAATCCTATTTCCTTTTTCCCCCTATTTTCTTTACAAGAGGACTCCAAAGACTATACCCCATAGTACACTCCATGCCGGGATTGTCGGAGGTCGAGGGGTGCAGCTCTGTAACATATCTAGTGATATTTAATTATAAATCTTGAATTGATAGACAATAATTGCATCACTTTACATGGTTTTGGAATTGCGACTAGAATCTTAGAAGGAATTCGCACTGGTAGGTGTTGCCAATGTTAGGACAGCTTTTTGCTAAGAGTAATACTAGATACAGTTTTGAAGTTTTCAAACCTTGCCTACTCCCTTAAAAAAAGTGGGACCTACCATTAAAAAGTATATTTTTCATGTGGGTTTCAGGTTTATCCACTTTTTTCAAAAAGAGTATGCGAGACTTGCGTACTCTAGGATTGTATAAATAATTTTCATTTTGCTAAACTTCAACATAATAGAGAGCTCATTTAGTCTAACATCCTATAAAGCTCTCTTTCTCTCTCTCTCTCTCTGGTGGATCAATACTTCCACAGTAGCTAGCTTGAACTCATCTATTTTTTTTTCCTAGAAAGAGAATAATATCTCAGATACAGTCTTAGAGTATGCGAATCTTGTGTACTTTGTTTGAAAAAAGTAGAAACCGCCATTAAAAGGTATGTTTTTTTCATGTGAGTCCTTAATTAAGCCACTTTTTTTCAAAAGGAGTGTGTGATGCTTACATATCATAGGATTGTATAAATCATTTCCCAATTAAAAACCCTCATGGAGGAACACTTGCCCTTGGGGTTAGAATATCAAGATGCCTTAATAGTTACAACTAAAATGTATGGCCAAACCAGTCAGGGGAAAAGCAACTTAAGAATAATGTCCATGTGATTTAAAATGCCTAATAAACCTGCTAGGTCCAAAGTGAACAAACCACAGAGAATAGTAGGAAGGCTCTGAGCTGAGGGAAGAGGCAGTACAACCAGAACCACGATTTGAACCCTTCTAGTTTTACACGTTCTATATGCTGTCTCCTCTTTTCTTCCAAATCAGTTCTCCAATTTAAGCTCAGACCTTTAACTGTACTGCTCTTGAAATCTGAGTGGTGGGGCAGGTCATCATGATCATTATCGGCATCATGGGCAGGTAAACCTTCTATAGACACTTGCACTCCCCATAAAGTTTTTCTGATTCTTAACACGAGAGCTGGGGGACATTGGCTTTTGTAGTACGTACTAACTCAATGAACAAGTTCTGAAGGTGGGTCATCAATCAACATTTTTTTAACAAAGAGGACTATGCCCCCAACGTAGGATAATTATCACCTTAAAAATAGTGTTTTAACATTCCTCAAAGTCTCATTAATTTTCATTTTACTTTATCCGCTCAATTTCCTCAACAATTCTATCAAGGTGGAACTTCTCTGCCTCCTACTTTCCTTACCACATCGGAGTCGGTACCCTGTTACGAGATCTATAAATCATTTAACCAGTGTCTGTCCAACCTAAACATCTGAGAGAGTACACAAGCAATGATCAAAGTAGTGTTGTAAATGGACAAAGTCTCCAAATTCTACACACTTAATAAACATTATCTCTTTCGTTTTTTACATCAAGTTCCTTAATTTAAAAAATAACTTAATCTCTTTCAATTAACTTATGGGTGATAATAATGTTTTTATTGAATTTTGTCCATATTATTTCTTACAGTAATGCTACATATAGTCGTGGAATATGAAAACGCCGCGCAATCACTTTGAAAAAGAGTGGGATACACGATTAAAAAGTTAGTTTTTTTTAATGTGGATCCCATATTAATTCATTTTTTTCAAAAAAACTATGCGTCGCTTACACAACCATGTCTACAAATATCATTTCTCTATTTCTTATGCATCAAGGATCTGTCGGCAAGGACTTTACTGCTGCAAGCCCAACAGATCAGTCGCTAGTATCCTTGTCCCTCATCTTCCTCTTCACTCAATTCACCTTCTGCTTTGCTTGGGGGAACGCGTTTCTGTTGATCAATGGCACCATCGTTCACTTAGCTATCTTATTTCCAATCTCAACGTCCGTTCAACATCGGGATTGTGGGAGGGGGCTTGCGTAGTGGCGCTAAAAAGCTGCCTCGGTACCTGATCCCAAGGAACAAGCTGAAATTCGAGTGAAAAATGATAAGCATGCATGAGTCACATCTAATCTAGGAATATCATTTGTAATTTAAATATTATGTCATAACTACTTTCAACGTAGGGTGATAAAGAATATCTTCTAAAATGCAATATAAATACGACTATACAAGCAAGAACGCTAGCTTGAGTCGATGCGCTGATTAAAAATTAAATCCTTTAGCATCTTGCATTATAGTTATGGTTATGGTTAGCTAATTTATAAGGAAAATTCGAGGGTTCTTTTTTTTTTCTCCTTAAAAAACAATAATGGAATTAGAGGTAAGAGGATTCAATATCCGAATACTATACCGTTATCTAATTTTTTTGAGTCTTATCCTGATAAAAAATCGAAGTTTGAGTTTCAAAAATTAGAAAGATCCTGTATGAATCAAGTAAAAGTATTAGGAAAAATGTGAGAATTGTCGTAATTACTATTAGTGCATAGAGTTTATATGCATATATAAAATAGTAATGCTATATATCCTCTATCTGTTTTATTATTATCTTTCCATTATTCTATAATGTGTCATTTAATTATTAGATTATTTATTATATTTAATCTGTGTATCAATTAATTAATAATAAGTCAGAAAATGTTGAAAAGATGAAGAAAGAACTATGATAAATAAATTTTTTATAATATAAAAAATAGTTAATAGACGCGAACTAAAGATGGAAAGTGAGGATGACATACGTACGCTAGAATGGAAATAAGCTCGAGTTTTAAAAGCAAATCTCAATGAAAGCGTGTAAGCATCTATCTCCCAATGGGAAGATTTGTGGTGGGCATAAAGCAGAAATCCCAAGAAATAAAAGCATATAACATGTATATAATTATGATTTTGGAAAAATCATGGAGCCATTAATGCAATATACTGCAAACAAGAGTGGAGATTCTCGGGGTTCCCTAATTCCACGGAGCTCCGAAAGACAAATCGAGAATTAAAAATAAGAGATAGGGCCTCATAGCGCGTACTAGTACATAGTACCATATCAGTTGGCGCGGTTAATTCTAATATGGCCTCATCCATAATCCCAAGGGCGTGCAGGCCACGGAGATTCTGAAATAAAGGAATAAGAAGACTCAAGAGGGACTACGAACGTGACATTCTCTCAATTTTCCAAACAAGCAATACAGAGAGACCCGACCCCTTCCTACTCTCTTCTCCTTCCTTCTTTTTCTTCTCCCTTACTAATTTACCAGATTCTTCTTTTCTCTTTGATTGCCTTTAGCTTCCAAAATTAAACGTTTTCTCCTCAATCTTCTTCGTATATTTGGGAGCAGTATTTTCTTATCTTACTCCTCATAATGTTCGGCTTCGAGGAGCCAAAAAAACCAAAGTCGATCGGTTTTCTTGCTAGCTAAGCTACCAATATTGATTTGAATCTTCTAGTCGTCGTTTGTTTTCGGAGTAATACCTCTCTCATGCTCTGTCATACCTACCCACGAGAGATCTGCTGGTCTTCTTCTTCACATGATTATATTCAGGTAATGGATGAAAATCAAGAGAGTCAGATTCATCCTAACATGCCTTGCAAGGAGGAGAACGCAGACTACTCAAGGTCAAGGGTTTTGGGCGAGAATACCAGAGGGAATGGCAGGCTTTGCATCAAGCTGAAGATTTTCAAGGCCGAGTCGGACCAGTTGGAACATGAACACTCTCCTGCAGCTGCAAAATGTTTCCCTCGCATCAAGGCTGACCCTTTTGATCATGAACGAGTAGAAGAACAAGCTTCTGCACCTGCAAAACAATTCCCTCTCGTCTGCAAAATTTGCAATAAAGTTTTTGGTTCTGGTAAAGCTCTCGGCGGTCACACAAGAATGCATGTCCAAGCCAGAAACAAGGAGCTCCTCGACAAGATTCAGAAACCAAAGTTCAAGAAGCACCCCACCACCGCTGGTGATCTTTCCAACGCTATTATAGCCAAAGCCAATGCTAACGTTGCGATCATGGGCGAACCCACATGCTACGTTTGCGGGAAAAAATTCCCGGCCATGAAAGCTTTGTTTGGCCACATGAGATCTCATCCTGGAAGGGAATGGAGGGGAGTTCTACCCCCTCCAACCGATAAAAACAGTGCAAGCTCTTCGTCGTCAACACCATCGGATGACAAGAATATTGCTTCTGCTGCTGCAAATTTTAGTACTACGGAGGCGCCCGTCTTGGTTGATTTGTCAGCTTCTCTATTCCGCTGGAAGTCCACTGGCAAGAGAGGTCGGAGAAGCATCCCCGCCTCCACCAGCGGTTACGGTTCTGGTCTTCACCAGGGTCAAGAGGAGGAGGGGATGCAAGAAGCTATCTATGATCTCATGATGCTGGCTAATGCTAATCCAGAGAAAAGATTAATGGACAACTCTGATCCTAAGGCCGCTAACATCGATTCGGCCCTGACCGACTCATGGAATTTTCCATCGAGGAACGATAAGCTAATTAGGACTGATGAAGCTGGAAGCCGACGTGAAGTTCTATATAAAAGCGTTAATGAAGACAAAGGGAAAGGAAAGGCTATGCTAGAAACTGCTCCACCGAAGACGAGAACGAAATTATGGGTTAATGAAGACTGGCCTAGAAATTACTATTACAGGGACGAAACTACTGCGCATAAAGACTTGAATAGAAACGACTCTGGTAACGGTGATCTCGTTCCCAAAGACGAAATCTCAGTGAAGATGATGATCAGAAATAGAAAGAAGAGAAAGACTGAACTGTTAGGCTTGAAAGCACTGGGAGATGCTGCCGATCGAAGTCACAATCAGTTTCCGCTGACACCCAGTAGATATACATGCAGTCTCTGCAATAAATCATTCCCAACTCACCAAGCTTTGGGGGGTCATATGTCCAGCCATAACAAATTGAAGTACATCCAGACTATGAATGAATATGTATCTGCAAATGACTCAGCTACCGAAGATTATGGAAACTGTGCCAACCTAATTACCCAAGTGGATGGAACAGAAACTGTGCTTGCAGGAAGCACGCACCAATGCAAGATTTGCAACGTCGAGACCTTCCCAACAGGTCAGGCACTCGGGGGTCACAAGGGAAGTCATTGGACCGGCCCTGTGGAAATTGACTCCAGTAAATTAACGTCGCCTGGAGAAGCTAAAGCTCAAATATGCAGTCGATTAACGTCGCCTGAAGAAGCTACAGCTCAATCTAGCCCAGTAACATCAACTGGAGAAGCTAAAGCTCAATCTAGCCAAATAACATCACCTGGAGAAGCCAGTCAGACTAGTCGAAGGATTTTGGGTTTTGATCTTAACGACCTTCCTCCTATGGAGGCTGAAGAAGGTATTGTTGAGTCTATCTTTGATATGTTTGACTGAACTTTCAGCAGCTAGTTTATGATTCTTCCTCTAACAATTCAGTCGGTCAGTTTAAGTTCAGTCTTTGATAATTTTGGGATAATTTTGGCTTCTTATATTCAGTCTCTCTCTCTCTCTCTCTCTCTCTCTCTCTCTCTCTCTCTCTTTTTAATACGATACTTGACTAGCAGTAATGAAAACAGCTACCGGCCTCTTGGTTCTTTACTGTTTTGTCTAGTGGTCTTTGAAGTCTTTTCCTTTTTCGCCTATTTTCGTCATGGACGGCACTGCAGGCTCTCTCTTAAGAGATAAGAAGAGATCCAGAAAAGGCTTTGCATGTGTCTTTGACCTCTAGGATGAGGAAGTTGTAAGGAATTTTAATCCGCATTGCATTAGTTCGGTTCTTCTTGGTTCTTTTATTTCACACTCCTTTTATTCCATTAATTAATGTTGTTATTATCTGTTAGTATTCATTATTTTGGACTGTTTTTAATTCGTTGATTATTAATTTTGTTATGCTCTTTCTGGATCTCAATAGTATGTTGTGTATAAATTTTTTAGCAGTGCCAAAAGGCCTTCCGACTGTTGGAGAACCTTGATCTCTGAAATATTATATTTGCTTGTGCGTTTATGGAAGATTTGAGGCCAAGAAAAAAGCGCCAAGCAGTGGAGGTCCAGAACAGCTGGAGTCAATTTTTTGGGATGGAGAAAGAGAGACATTTATAAATAGTCGACAATTCTCCACCCAGAGAAAGCTCATGTACCCCAAACTCAACTTGCAAGAATAAACCTTTTTTTGTCAGTACATTAAGCTCTTCTAATCAGAAGTAAACTTCTTTTTGCGATTTCAGGGGGAAAAAAAAAATCATCATAAGTTGTAATAATGTGTGTATAAAATTTTCCTTAAAAGAAACACCCGTTCGCAAATTTCTTTGTGGCAACACAAAATGAAAAATGCACAATTTGTCATAATAAAACCATTATTACAGCTCCACCAACACTAACTGACAAGGAAGGCGAAAAACTTCTGCATAATAACATTGAACTTTACCATTCAAGTATTTGCCTAGATATTTTGACATTGCACAAAAAAGGATCTACTGTTCTCAGACTCAGGTTGGTACTGCCGATCTAGGTGGGGGCAATAACTGCAAGACTAAAGGCCAGAACACCATAACAAGCAATATCAACTGTATGGAAACGCACAATGTCAGCTTACATGCCCTTCTCTGCATCTTCAACACCTCTCCAGTCCCTATTATATCTTCACAACACTTCTCTAAATCCTCTGCTTGTTTTTTAAGCATCCTGGCCTTGCTTTCTACGTCTCCATTTTTGTTCACAACCAGCGCTTGACCCTCAGCCAGAGCATTTTGTTCTTCTGAGAATTGATCAGCCAAAGCAGCCTTCATTATCTGTATTGTCCCCATCAATGCTAGGTACTTAACCTCAGCTTCAATCTTTTGCTTGAAGAGACCCTCAAGCTCAGTCTTTATCTCTCTATATTTTTCTTCCTGTAACCCTATGTTGCTACTGGATTCTTCCTTTGGAGACTTGCTACTGCTTATTGTGGCTTCACGTTCAGCGATCCTGCTGTCCTTTTCCTCAAGCATAGCCCGTCTTCTCCAATTTTCCCTCCAAAGATTTTACCTTTGTCAAGCTTGATACTTGAACTTCCAAGGATGACAAAGTTGTTTGTCTAATCTTTTCAAATCCCAGCTGGTCAGATGAGCTTGGCATGTAACCGTTTGGATCCGTTGTAGGGAAATCTGCTGGCACACCACCACCGGTAGTTGAACTGTCATGCAGCGATGCAGGTTCCTTTCCGATCTCCCTTAGTTTATGAACTTCTGCAATAGTGTGGCAATAATTCTAATACCTTGAAATGTAAACAAAAAGCGGCCAAAGCCTAAAATTGCATTAAGAACCCTTTCGCAAGTGGAAGGACACAACTTGAGCATAAAACATGCAGCTCCAAACGAATAATGAGGCATGGAGGTTTTATAGAGGAGTAATGCTGCATGCAGTCGTGGAATGCATAAGTGTTGTATTGCCGTTTTGAAAAAAAGTTGGGTCAATTATTAAAAAGTTATTTTTTTTTCATATAGGTCCTGTATTTATTCACTTTTTTAAAATAATTGTGTGGTGCTTGTACACTCATGACTGCAACTATCATTTCTCTTTATAGAGTTACAAGGTCATGTCTTCTATATACAAAATAATTATGCCTACAGTACAACATATCATTTCACAGAACAAAGGGCTAAAGATTTACGCTCAACAGAGAAAAGAAAATGGTTAACCCCATAGGGAATGAAGAGAGACCCAGGATCCTCCTCTCATCGGTGCTTCTTGAGGCTCCGCTCCCCTCCCCTCTCCTCTCCAAAACTCTCCGGGGATAAGTAATTGATAGTTTGGATTCTCCACTTCAAACTTATTAAATAAATCAGCAAGATGGGCGATGATAGAACATAAACTTTCTCCAGAAAGAAAATCTAAAAAATCCTCTAAACTTTTAGAAGCAACAGGGACATAGCTTGTAAGAAATATGAACCTTTGCCTAGTAGTAGTTCAATTATGTGAGAATTGAGAAAGAAGCGGTGGAGAATATTTACTTCCAAGAAGCTTCAAAGCTTGGATCAAAAGAAAATATTCAAAAAAAAAAAAAATTTCCTATATTTTACAAACTTGAATGTTTTCTAGGTAATTAAATCGTGCCTCAAATATAGGATTAGTTATCAGAATTTATTCAGAAAATTATGGATGTTTAGCTGTGAAAATACAGACCCAGTGCCACTTAATATTTTATTAAGTGCATGCTGCAAGAGTTAAGAGGACAGGTAATCTGGTTGGTAGGCGTACCTAAATCACTAAATGCAGCCCATGCTCTGTTTCCTATAGTTACATTAAGCCAGCATTTCAACCCAAAAACAGAAGGTCACTAAAAAAGTAATCATCAATGAAGATAGTCACTATCATCACAAGCCCTCCTTCACATCAGAGGTAAAAAAGGCCAATGACGAAGGACTACCACCATTTGTGCAAGATGGTTTATATTTATCAGTGTTCTATTCTTGATCATTATCTAGAGTATGTGCACTTATGGAGTGAATAATATTGGGATTTTTCATTTTGAGGTCCTCCATTCACAAACTAAAAACATTGGCATGGATTCTTGATTTCTAGCAGTCACTGATCTATATGGATTTCTGGTGTGTGCTTGAGTTTTGAGTTTGTCAATCTTTTCTTAAATTCTATTATGTTTATGCACAATTGTGTTTAATGAAAAAACACAATAAAGCCATTTGCTTACAAGGCTAATTAATGGCTTAATCCTAGCTGCTCAGTGCAAAGTTTTTTCTCCAATCTAAACAAGAAAAAAGAAAAATCCTCAGAATAAGCAAAAAAATGATACCCATATAGAGGAAAGCAAGGCAGATCCAAACACAGTCCCTTCAAATTTCTACAAATTCACTAAATAAATCACACTCTTACATGAGAGGAAACAAATCCAAAAAAAAAAAATTTAATTTGTGTAAATCTAAACAAGAGAAAACAAAAATCCTCAAATCAATACAGAAATGGAAGGGCCGAGCAGTGTGGTGACTGGTGGTGGAAGGCAACTGACAGTTGTGAGTGGCGGCCAATATGAGAGAAATAGAGAGAGCGAAGAGAGAGTAACAGAGGGGAGAAGTATCAGTGACTCAGAGCGTGCAGATCTGATCGACGGTGAACGGCAACAGATGGTTGACGGCAAACAGCAACGGAAGGTCAATGAAGAGCAGCAACGGAAGACGTCTAACGGAGAGGAGGTTCGAGTGGGGGGAGGATAGGGTTTGAGGAGAATGGAGTCTGGACGGTGATCGGTTTCGACCGATAATCACTTGTTTAAACCTGTGAATGGATTTTGACCCGATGAACCCGATTTTGTTTGGGTGGACTAGGCCGGGTATTGCGGACGGATTGGGCCCAAGGCCTTTTATGCACAAGCCTAATAGTAGTAACACTATAATACTATGATATATTAATATATAATATAAATTGACACTCGATTAAAATAGACAAATTAGACCAGAACCGATAAAATCAGAAGTATCGGTTTATAAGGGTAACAAGTGTGGAATTGGTTTTTAAAAATGCTAAGCTGGTGTAACCAGTTCAATTTAAAAAATTCTATAAAATGGGACCAAACTCAACCCGTTACACCCATATTTCCAGCCTTACAAGCCCAGGCATGTTGAGATTTATTTTTCTTGATGATTTATTTTTCCAAAACGCCCTTGTCAATAAGATGGTTCCTCCATATTGGGCTGATTTTTATATTAAACTTGTTTACTTGAGCTTTGTTTGAAGTATAAGCATTTATATTTATAGACTCAAATTAAATTATTATGTATTTTACAATTAATTTCAGTAGTAAATAATAAGCTTTTGATTTTATTCTAAATACTTTAAAATGTTTATTTTACTAAATGAGTTTTTTGTTGTTTACATTATTTGAATTTGATATAATTATTTTATTAAGTTGTAAATTGTAAGTATAGATAGTCAATTATAATTCAGAAACTATTGGAACATTTTAAATGAGCTGGCTTCATATGAGCTTGATGTTTAAATTGGATTTGTTGTATTTTACAAAAAATTATGTTAGCGGGTTTTAATGGGTTTTATTTTATTGTATTAAGAAACTAAAGTATTATTTTAGTTTGGGTTATGTTTAGTATTTTCAAATTATGCATAATTTTACTTGGATAAATATATTAGTCCATAAACTTGATTTCACAGAAAAATATTTAACGGCTTTAATTATATTATTTAGTATTAATTTTACAATTTGATTTTGGTAGTAAATTGTAAGTGCTTAATCTTTTATTTTAAATACTTTAAGCCTATTATATGAAATAAATCTATGATGGTTTTAAATTCAATATGATTAGTAGTTTAGAATGATTTTTAATATAAGTATTATTAAGGATATTTTATGAACTACTATTGTTTAAGAAATTTATGATTTCCTACTACATTATATGTCAGTAGTATTAAATTATGATTTCAATAATAGTTAAATACGATTAAGTTGGTTTTTGAAATAATTTTAAGTTGTTTTGCCATATTTGATAAAATCATATTATAATAAGTTAAGAATATACATTTAATGATGATAGTATTTATTAGATTTGAGATAACTAAATAATTATTAAAGCCATTTTCGTAGTATGAATTTAAGTAACTAGAGAGTTTTAGCAAGTCCTTTTAGAAGTTTAGTATTCCATATAGGTAGCGATTTATATTCATTTGGTACGGTTGTGAAAAAATTCTGAAAAGTTAAAAAATTTAGATAAGTAGAGATTGTGGGATTCCTATGGTAAACTTTGCAAAGATTTAAATTCTTAGTTAACACTTAAATTTTTGTGATTCTAGATTTGTTGGTATATGTGGAATAGAACCGTGTACGCAATTCCGAATTTACTTCTGTGCTCTACTTCTCTACCAAGAATGGCTACATGCTACGAAAATGTTATTCTCGACAAGTTAACTTTCATCAACATGGGACGTGTGATCATTTGGAAAAGACGTACAAAGTAACCATTATCAACTCCCGTACTCTTCGTTGATCAGGATGCAATTTTTAGTTGAATTTGGATGATAACAGAGTCTGGTTGGTAAGTCATATGGAAGACCAGTCGTCTCTACATGAGAGTTTTTGCTTGAAATTTAGGTCAATACATTCAGAGACATATGAGCATATTTTTGGTCTTTCATCAAACTATTTTAATAGGAAGTTTCAATTGAACATGAAGTGCTAGTATCCTGAGAGAAATTTATGAGCAAGTATGCTAATTATAACTGACACATGAGTTCTCCAAAACACGGGATGCATTGTTTTGATGTTAGGCAACTTCATAATTCATATCTTGCTCCTCATCCTCACTAGCTTGGCCAATGTCTCTTGAGCAGCCAAGGTTTGGGCATGGTTATGTCCGAGCATCACCGTTCTAATACTAATACAAGTTCTGCAGAGGTCTTCACCACTGTCAAAATTCCCACCTCTCAACAACAACTTTGCTCTAGTCTCGAGTAACGTAGCTTTCAACAATGTCACATCCTGCCACACATACTCGTCTACCCTTTGATTACCTTGAGAGATTTTTTCTTCCAACAAAGTGACCCATGACACCAATCTTGTATATGAGAGACAAACGATTTCTCTACTTCTTCAAGTACATTTGTGCATACCTTTAATAGCTCCAATGTCGAGTTGCACCTTGAGAAGGTTTTGAAGGCTTGAATTGCAAGAGGGAGAGTTGTTCTTTTGATTTATAAAACCATCTTGATTGCCTTTAATTGGACGAGTGGGGGTTCGGATTTTAATCCAAAAACAAGGAAAGCAGAAGCCCATAGATGGTCTGAGTTGGCCAATAGATTTCCCGTTTTCCTCACACCTTGAACTGTGGCTTTGGCAGCTTGCAAACCTTTTTTTGTTCTTGCAAATACCTGCGTTATGGGATGCAACTGGATCCAACATCCTGTCTATTTGTTGGCTCTTCATGCTAGCCCCAATTTAACTAGAATTAGGGCCGAGTCTTCCTCGCTCTTGCAAGTTTGAGGTGCTAAATTAGTGCATCACCCAAATGTGAGAGCTAGGCATTTGGTCCACTTCTTGAAACGGTTTCCCATGGCAGGCATGTTCTTTGCTACAACAGCTAGAAAACTCGCTGAAATGGGTGTGGGGGTGAACCAACCATCAACTAGAAGCATTCTCGAGGAAAGAAGGTTCCTTCTGCCATTAATTTGCTATAAGATTGAGAAGCAAAATTGTAGCACTTTCATGAGGAAAGGATTTTTCTTCCAATACTGTTCTTCAATGTTGCTCATAAGAGAACCTTTATTGAGTGGCACCTGGTTTATAGCTTCAAAGAGAGAAGCAGGACCAATTGCAAGCTCGACAGTAGTGATCCAATCAACCACAAACTATAGCTCAACCTTCCCAGCTTCTCATCAAATTTCCCCAAAAATTCTAACTCACCAGTTGTATAGTCTTTCTTCCTTCTTCCTCTTATCAAAACCATTGCGTCAGACAATGGCAATGGAGGAAGCTGCACTGTATCAAAATTCATCACCTTGGATAGCCTAGTTGTAATAATCACATGAGACCCTCCAGTGTTCCTTGGGATCAAATCATGCAAATCCTTTCCTTCCCACCAATCTTTCTCCGTCTCAAGATTATCAATAATCAGTAAGTAAGGCATGTCCCAGAATAGCTCCCTCTTGATTCTCTTGAAAGCCTCAAATTCTTGTTCCTCAAAGCTCCGCATTCGAATGCGCCCCCTTTCCTTTTCAGCATCAGCGGTTACATCCAATCCCAAATTGAGAGAGAAATTCAATATGTTTTGCATAAAGTATCGAGCTTCCCCACTAACCCACAAAACCTTCTTATACCTATGTGAATACCTGTAAGAAAATTCCAGTGCAAGGTCCATTTTACTAATGCCAGGAACCCCATTTATGCAAATCACACTACTGCCCAAACTCTTGGATTTCTTGTACTTACACCTCTTGAATGAATTCCTTCCTAAAACTGGCTCTACCCAAGCCTCCAAAATTGGTTCTTTGCTCTTACCCATCTCCAAACTTATGTATCTCCCCACTCCTCTAGTCATAACCACGTCGGTTTCCTTATCTGCTAGGCCTTCGGATTGCCCGATGGCTTCTCCCCTTATGGCATGCGCAGAACAAACTTGCTCCTGACAATCCCTACATCCAAATAAGAGAATTTCAACTTCCGAAATTTCCTTTTCTCTTCCAACAAAAAATCTGTTTCTCGGGAAGGATATCTTCTCAAATCCTTCTACTACCCCATCTTTCTCAGCCACACCATTGCGACCAAACTTTGTTCGTAAAATACCAGCAGTTTTGGTTACACAGCTTCTCCAGTTACCCTCATTGGCTTTCAGCTTGAATTTGTTGCACTTGATAAGTCCATCCATTGCCTCTTTTCATTCTTTATCAAGGGAATTACAGTTGAGAAGGCCCATGATCTGAGCCGGTCCCATGTGGAAGAAGAGTGGAATCAGGTTCTTCTTCTGAGCAAAGAATCTCATCTCCTCTAAGCTGAGATGGTTCATAAAACTGGAATTAGTCACAACCACAACCCCATATGTGACGAAGCAGATAACACGGTCAGCAATCTCGTGGCTCTGACTATCAGAGTACTTCGCTCTGTCCACAACAAAACAAGCAATTCCCTGAAACTCAAGCTCTGACTTAAGCCACTTAGAGAAGCGCACCAGGTTGGGGTTTTGGCCATGGAAGCCAATATAAACACCACAGCTCCTGAGTTTGGCACTGGAAGCAGGAGAGACAGATCCTTTGGAGAAGGAAATTCAAGGGATTGGAAATGAGAAGGAGAGGCGAGGGGGAGCCGGGTCACAAGTCACAAATTTGAGCTTTGCATCAGCTGGGCCATCCGAATACTCATATGGGTCGGATGGGGGAGTGTACGAGTTGCTTGGAATGTTGCTGGACAGTGAGCCCCGGTATGAGACCAGCGGTGATGGAAGTGTAAGGGGTGTTGGGTTTTCTTGTGGTTTTGGGGTCATGGCCCTTAGGGATATATAAGGTGACTGCATGGCTGAAACAAATGCTGATGAAGGTGGCGACACAAGGGAGAGAGAGTTGTATGGGGATGATTCCATTGAGTTTTTTATGTTTGGAGATGGCAAATCTGAATTAAAACTACAGGGAACACCAGTCTCTACGCCTGCTCTTTTGCAACTAGGTGCTATCTTGATGCTGAGACCACTGGAAATCATGATTTGTTGAGGTAGTTCCGTAGATTTTGATGCTGCTTCTTCCATTGCCGCGGATGAGTCCCTGAGGCTTAAGCTTGATGTGTGCACTTGCGTTGTTGTGGTGGATGAGGATCTCGCTTTGGGAGCTAGGAAGTTTTGAACTTTTTACAATTTTCTTTCACCATTACAAATTTCTACTGCTTGCTTCTTGTACTTGAATATTGGAAGAGATTATTAAGCATCACTCTCCATTATGTGCATCGCCTGTATTTTTCTTACAAGATCCACTTTTGGCTTCCTGTGGGTTCTTTTGCTCCAAATTAGGATGATTGATGCAATTATATGGGTCTCTGACGAACGACTACTAGAAGATGAATGCAACTGTACAAACTCAAATAGCAGAAACTTGCATGTGATGGAGTACTCCTATATCACTCACTTCTTATTGTGGGCCTCTATTTGTTCAGCACAAGAACTTATTATTTTCCCTTCTACGGCTGCAGTATATTTGACCAAGAGTAGCCATAACACAATAAGACGGGAGGGAAGTTTAAGTTTGTAATCTTCAATTCACATCTAATTACCAATGGTATATAGACGGCAAAGCGTTCAAGTTTTGCCATCAGAAAATTGAGGTCGTAAACAGCATTAGACACAAAGAATATGGAAACCATATAACTGCTTTTTTTCTACCCATGATATTTATGACAAGAATAGAAGTGTCAGAAAAATTTGGAAGAAAAAAAGCAACAAAAGAAGAACATGAAGTTATATAGAATTGTCATTCAATTTACCTTTCTCATTTGAGGCTAAGAGGCCCAGTTCTCTGTTGCAACAAGTGAGAACCCACATCTCTCTCTCTCTCTCTAAAAAACAAGCTGTACTGAGGACAGGAATCTGATGAATGGGTTGGATCTGTGCAGTTTGAATATATAATATTGAAGAAGTGCTTAAAAAGAAGTCGCATAGGTTTAATGGTGTAGTTTTTCAATAGTGGTAATTAAATAATCTGCCTTGGGTTTGGGCAATTTCTTTTTGTTTTATGTGTTGTACTAATTAATCTCTCAATTATACGTCTAACATGGGTTCTCACTTGACACAGAAGTCGAAGATTGGTCAGAAAGGACTCAGAAAAAAGGCCATAGGGAGAGGAACCCATAACTGGATGCTTGTTGGTAAAGGGAGGTAGTAGTTAGGCTTCAAATTGCACTATCAAATTTTAAAAAAAGGGGGGGATGTATTATATAATGTGTAGGTCAAGCTTTCTTTCCCTTCCCTCTATGCGTAGTTAGTAATCATCTGACACTGTTTAAAACTATTTACACCATAAATTGGACCAAAGACCAGTCCAACTGAAGACTGAACAATTACTATTCATCTTGTAATTGTTGGAAATCAAAGTCAGCGAGAAATAATTGTGAATAATTATAAAGATTTTTTGAGATTAGGTTATGAGTGATTTAATGATTAGTAGATAATAATATGTTTTTAATATAATTAATAATTTCTAAATTATTTCATTAAAGAAAAAAGGATAATGAGAGATTCAACAGTGGCAATTATGGGAAGCAGTCCAAATTTTGCCACCCGTAGTAGCCAGGTACTGGTTGCTATAAGCAGCCTGGCCACCCCTTAGTGGTAGCTAGTTGTGTAGAACCGGATCTGGATCTAGGTTTTAAAATCAAGCAGTTATCCATCCAGATAAATCTAAAAAAAAAATCGGGGCAATAACCGGATGTAAACTCAAATATCTAGATTTTTTTCTTACTTTTTAAAAAAAATACTTTTTAAAACTTTTTTATAGTAATTTTTTTTAAAATTCGGACATGACGTTTAATAATCAAATTTTTTTTAAAAAAATAATTTAAATATGTTTTAGAAGGATTTTTTGAAAATAAATATTTTTAACAATTCAAAATTTTTTTATGTTTTTTAAAAACTTGGTTGTATTTCATGGATGAAGATCAATTTTAACCATTTCACGAGACTAATTATTCTTCAATATGATCTAGAAATAGCTAATCTTCTAAAAAAAATATAGAAGGAAGTATGACTATTCCAAAAATAAATGTGCAAACTTCTCATAAATCTGTTTTCTCAATTAGTTTAATTTAAAAAAAAAAAAGTAATGTTGGCGGCCAGACCACTGACCGAATGCCATTCGAGGGTGGTGGCCATCAAGAGGCCTTTATGATCACTCCTGTATGAGTGGCCATCATGTATGGGGTGGCCTGAGCCACGTCAAAGGCCACAGTGGCAGTCGTACCATCCTTAATAATTTTGATGGTACCATCCTTAATATTGAAGTACCACTACATTTATTTTTAATTTTGAAACTCTTATTAAGGATGGTACGACTATTCTCGTGTTGGCTAAAGAGTAGCCTAAGTTCACCATGGGCAGGGGTGACTGGACCGTGACTGGACCTTACCTAGAAGAGTGTTTTGGGAATGGTCTGGCCACAACCTCCATTTTTTTTTTCAAAATTAAAAATAAATGTAGTGGTACTTCAATATTAAAAAAATCATTTTATGATATTTTCATCGATTTTTTTTTTGTTTTGAAATTTTAAAAAAAATATATTATTTTTTGTTTTTTTTTTAAATAAGACCCGGTTACATAATCGGATCTAGTTTATCTTACCCGCCCGAATTCAATCTGGGCAGATAACCGCTTGGATTCACCCGGATTTCCAGGCTCCAAAAACGGAAAAAATTCAACCCAATTGCACACCCCTAGTGGTAGCCACCACCATATGGCTTCTTGCTTATTGTTGTTTATCTTTTTTAAGATATTATTTTGGAAAAAATATTTTTTGAATTTTTTATATAAGAAATGCTATTTATTATTATTTTGTCATTATCTTCTATTTTGATATTAAATAATTGAAAAGTTACTTATATATTATTTATCATTGAATCATTTGATACCACTTAAAGAGATGTAAAAAGTATGATATTAATTGAGCGGATTATAAAAAGATATTACATATATATATATATATATTTATAATTATGAAAATTTGAGTAAGATAGTCTTTTGACTCTTTTATGTTTGTATGTTTGGGAATAAGAATCTAAGATATTCTTTAAATGAGAAATATCTTTAACTGAGATGAGATCGCTTGACGCACAAACATGGCCTTGTAAACAAGGAGAAGATCACAACTCTCTCTCTCTCTCTCTCTCTCTCGATCGTTGCTGCCGTAGGAGCTAACGGGCACTCCTACCTTTGTATACTTCCATTGAAGTACTTCATCAAAATTTATAGTATCTAGATTTTAGTTAGTGATTTTTAAAACATTTACAATAGCTGTTAAAAATTAGTGGAAGACCCGCGTAATGTGCTAGAGTAGTATGAGATATTTAAATACAAATTAAATTAGATTTTAGAATAATTTTTAAGATATTTTTAATATCTCAAAGAGAAATATTTAAATTTACACGTTTGATACATTCTTATGTATAAAAATGTGATAGATTACTGTATATTTATATATTATATATCCCAAAGAAATTCAAGAAAATATATAGATGAAAAGTTCATCTTTGTGATCCTATTTTTTGTACAATATCATCTTATAATTAAGTAAGGTGTTTCTATATACTTTTTTCTCAGATTTATTTCTCTTTACAATAAGTGCATTTTGGAAATTAATAACTACTCAAAATTAGTAAAAACCTGCCCTGTATGTGGGCATTATGTTCATTTATATAGAAATTACAAAGGAATTACAAGGAGGAACAACTATGTACAGCTAATCTACCAGCTGTATAATGTACCATACATGGTAATTAAGTAACGTATACAAAAATTGACAAGAGATGAAATCATATAGAGAAATTAGAGGAGGAGAAGATCACGTCAAAATGACTAATAGCATTACGGAATTTCCTTTTTAAGACTTCTCTCTTAAGATAAATCCTTAAAAAAAATGTAAAAAAAAAAAAAAAACTACGGACAGTTCTGGGCGGGATGGACCCCAGTGGAAATTAGACGGATGAGCTGAAGCTCCACTCTCCCTCTAGTTGGAGGTGGCTAGGTTATTTGGGATTTGGCTCTTGGTGAGTTTCCTGAGATAGAGAAAGAGGAGCTTAACAAATTGCATTGCACCAATAAATCAATCATAACAAATTGCATTGCCGACAATGGAGTCTTCTACCTCTTCAATTAATCCACCTGTGTCCGACATCGATTCTCTTGAATTTTCACCCACCAAATTCAATGCTCACTTACCTTATCTCTATAAAGCTAGCCTTCAATAATTATCTCTTATGGAAAGCACAGGTCATCCCTGTTTTGCATGCCCATGGTCTTCTTGGCTATGTGCAGAATCCCATTACATACCCGCCAGCAACCATCATCGATGAGGATGGTGTGTCCTGCTCGAATCTAGCAGCGTTTCACCCTGCCGTGTTCCTTATAAATCGGTTGCCTACATCTACTCTTGGTAAGTCACCTTATGAGCTTGTCTTTGGGTCTCCTCCATCTTATGGCCTTCTCAAAATTTTTGGATGCGCCTGTTATCCATGTTTAACACCTTTTGGCAGGTCCAAGTTAGATTATAAATCTACTCGATGTGTATTTCTGGGCTACTCCATTCATCACAGGGAATATCAATGTCTTGACATAAAATCGGGCCGTATATATTTATCTTGTCATGTCATATTTGATGAGCTTACATTTCCTTTCATGTGTCAACAGGGTTCTACTAAATCTAATTTACACTCTTTCAAGGTTCGGGCTCTTCCTTCGCAGCTTCAACTTGCATCCTCCATTCCTACGTTGGCTACCATATCTCCCACAACACCTGCTATATCTTCTCTAGCATCTCTTGTGCCCGAACCTCCTGCTGCTGAAATTGATGCTCCAAATGACTCTTGTCCATGTCCACCAAAAGCTGCAAAAAATTTGAATCCCAACATACTTTGTACCCATCACATGGTGACTCGGACTCACACCGGCAAGCTTAAGCCAAAAGCGTTTCCCTCATCCAGGTATTCGATCCCTGCTTGTTTTGTAGCTGACTTATCTACTCAACTGAAAAAACCTAGAACATACAAACAAGCACTCCGTGACCCAAACTGGCAGCAAGCCATGCAAAAGGCAATTGACGCGCTTCATGCAAACATGACGTGGACTTTGGTACCTTCCATCTGCATTTGCTTATTGTGTGATTATTAATTAATTAAGAATTAAATTAAAATTAGTATTTAAATTTTCACATTTTACAAATTTAGGTTATAATTTTTAATTTTTGAAAAATTGATATATGAATTTTAAACCCGAAACATGTTTATTGGAATGAATAATTAAGATGGGGGTGGCTTAATGGTTGTTTAATTTATTTCTAGAAAAAAATACACGTGCCCCTCAAACTATTATCAGATTTATAATCACACCATAAACTATTAATTTTTATAATCACCTCTTAAACTGACAAAAAACTGTAATATGGTCTTTTCCCTTAGAAAGATAAAACTATCCTGAAAAGTATTAAGAAAAACACCCCTATTATATTTTTTTGTTTTTATTAATGATACTTATGTCATATTTTTAATAGAAATACATATCGGAAGTTTTTGATAAAACAAGAGGATGATTATAAAAATAAATAGTCTGAGAGAAATGATTTTGATTCATATATATCTATATATAATAATGAGTAATGATACATGTAATATATATATTATAAAAAATATTAATACATATTTTTGGCTCTTGAGAGTTTAATCAGTTGCACGTGGTTTGTTCAAGATCGGATGGGTAGCCGGAACCCTTTGCTCACCAATTTTGTTTTAGCAGTGATAGCACGAGCTAGGTTCTGAGAAGAATATTTTTTTTATTTATTTTTTAAAATTTTTAAACATTTTTTTAAAAATAAAAAAATTCATAAAATCATTAAGTAATTGGCGTGGCCCACGATCTCCATGTGGCCCTTCTTCTCACCCCCCACGTTTCTTTTCGCTCTCCTCTTTTTTTTAGTTATAATTCCAATAAATATTGTCATTCTCAATATTTTCATGGCTGTTAAAATGCAAATCCAACCAAACTTTAGGGTTTCCATGCCCTTCCGTTCACCTATCATCATCTTCAAAGCTTCATTTATTGTGGACAATCATAATATTAACGGTACATGCGCATAAGTCTCTCTCTATCTTTCACGTACACACGTTCTTTAATTCCACTATTTTCAATTCAGTTATCCATTTCATTGATTTCAACTTTATTTCACTTTAGAATTCCTCCATCTTTTTACCACAATTATTTGTGCTTGAATTAATAAATTCACAATATGAGATTGGTATTGGATTGGAATTTGATCCTTTTTCACCTTAGAGTTGCCCAAACATTGGTTGATCTTTCTAGGGCTTTGCTATATTGTGGCAATGAGTTGGAATGATACTTTTTTATCTTGATCTGACTGAATTGTGGTGGGGGGTGGGGTTGTGAGAACCCCTGGGTTTTGCTTATGGATTTTAGGAGTGAATATTCAGTTCTTGAATCGGTGGAAGGCAATGAAGTAACCTAAGATAGAATGCTGCATGATGATGACTATGGTACAAATTATAATGGGTCTTGTCCTAACGATATTGATAAATTGGTTTCTGTCAAAAATTCTAGTGCCAATACATCAGTGATGGATACAAAAGGAGAGGATTTTGAAAGTTCACAAGAGTTGAATTCACCACCACTGAATGTCGAATCTCCTGGTGGGAGTTCACCTAGGAGGACGAAGGGATATGGCTTGAAGAAATGGAAGAGAATTAAGAGAGAGTCTATTAATTATGCTAGTGCAACTGTAGATACTAGTAAAATCTTGAAGTGAGGTTTGTTTGGTTCTGAGAATCCAACTAAAGCTTAGCATTTTCCTCTTGATATCAAACAAAATAGTGAGGGTTTGGTAGGATCTGCAAATGCATTGACTACTCTGGAGATTGCTGATGGGTTTGCAATATGTGGTTCAAGTTCAGATTCTAAGTTTGTAGCTGGGTCTGCGTTTGCTGCTGGTACAGATTATGATAATAGTGAGAATCGCAGTAGCAAGTGTTCCAAAGGTGAGGTATGATTTGCCTGAAGTGTTGGGTCATTTGCGAGAAAAGAATAGGACAAAGAATTTTAGTGGGAAGAGTTCGAGTAATTTAGTGCAAAAGGTCAGGGAAAGGGACGAATTGAAGGCAGCAAGAAGCCTAGAGAAGAAAGGGTCAAAATCGAGAAGGAAAACTCTCATTCCAGCATGGAATCTGACTCAAGAAGCTCTGATTTTTGTCTTTGCGCAGGCTGCTTTTATTGCAACTAGTAATGGAAAGCAAACTGGGAGGCCAATTAATTATGATGTTGAGAATAATGATGAAGCTCATGCGAGTGAACAGCTCTTAAGTGATGAAGTTCAAATTGGTTACAGCAAAGAGAATGTGGTCGAGGTTGAAGATCTTTCACAAGATGATTCCACTGCAGACTTGTCTTGAGAAGTCAAGGAAGAAAAAAGTGAGAACCATTAGCCCTCAACAGATTAGGATCCTTTGGTTGAGTATATCTTTAGCCTCCAGTCTGTGCGAGAAGTACTGAAAAAAGGTTTGATTTAACCTTATCGAGACAATTCTGATAGTGTTATTATACTTTATATACCTTGCTTATGCGCAATCATTATTGTGCTGCTTTCTGGTCATATGCCATTTCCTGTAAATAAACCTTTTATTTTATCCTTATTTTAATGATCTGAGCTGAAAGAGCCCAAACATTGGTTGTATAAAAGTTTCTTTGTTTATTGATAAAGGAAATGTGAAATCAATGATGATAGTATAAAACAATTTCAACAGATGATGCCAAGATATTTACTATATGTGATCGTGATTACACCTCTTACTACACCTGCAAAGAGCTACCCAATATACATTTCCTAACCAACCAGAATATCATAATTTGGTTCATAACTCATAGGTTTGGGAAATATTTTGTTGAACGGATGCCTAAATTCTTTGTGTAGCTTGAGAGAAGGGATTTAGTTGTTTTAAATATGAGAGAGGCCCAGATTAGATGAACAGTGGTAATCAGTTGGCTGGGAGGCAAAAATTTCTTTGGACTCCATATATACCAGGCAGATCACATTAAGGCATTAGCACTAGAAAGTTAACTCTGATGGGTGGTAGACACTACGGTTGAATTATGACAAGTGAACTTTTATCATGTGATTTATAGTCACAATTTGACCTCCAATAGGGAACTTTGGTCTAGTCCTACCGGAAACTATCAAGACGATTTTGATTTTTGACTGAGATTTATGAGTATTTGTAGAACGAAGTTGTGGCAAATGTTGGTTGGCATGGCTAGTTAGAGTGTTGTTGGTGTGCAATTCTAGTTTCATTGAGAAGGTGGGAACGACTTGTAGAACATTTATTGTATGAATCAAATTCAAATTCAGGTTACTAGGCACTTGGTTCATGTATGGACCTATGAGGGCTATTTGATGTATATTGGTCAAATGATAAAAGGAATTAGACATCAAGTGGTGGTAAATTGGGTCAATTGTGGAATTTTGGCCCACACTTTGTTCTATGGGGAGAAATTGGGCAAGAAAATAATAAAAACATCCCTAAGCATTTTTTTTTTAAAGGTAAACGATTAAATTATTATTAATAAGAATAGGTATAGCCCAAGTACACATGAAGTATACAAGATATAACACCTATTTAGGAGAAAAAAAGAGAAACAAGAAACTCATGAATATCAAGGCCATTAAAATCTACAGGTTTGGCCAAAAGAAAAAGAGTTCTAACAAATAATAATATGATCTCCTCCATAGAATGCTTCTTGTCTTCAAATGTCCTGTCATTTCATTCCTTCAAGATGCACCATAGAAGACATATAGGAATCATTTTCCACACTCCTGAAATTTGTGGGATATTGCCGAGATTTATCCAACATGCCAAAAGCTTGACCACTGTAGCAGGCATAACCCAGGCTAGTTCTACCTTGCTGAATACATTGACCCAAAGTGCTAGCAATCTCACAATATAGTAGGAAATGGTCCACCGTCTCTCGACTTTGTTTACACAGAAAGTGATTAGTTTGCAAGTGTGTGAGGGCGTTATAGAAAGAGAAAACTAAAAATGTACCTTTCCTGGTAGATGGCCACCACAAAGTATCAACTCCTTGAGTGCTCGGTCTCATGTAGTATAAAAGCTGGAAGAAATTCTCAAAGTTGCTGACTTCCCAATCTCGGGCTGCCCTAGTGAAGCTCACATTCCGCTAGAATAAATCCCTAACCCTTTGCATGAGTTCAGCCACTGAAGCTTCTTTCTCTCATGCAATCATGAACAATTTAAGGAATAAGTCCTTGAGAGCTCTATCACCACACCATATGTCGTGCCATAACTTAATTCTTGAGCCATCTTCCATCACAATTCTAGTATGATGAGCAAAGGCTCCCCACGCTCACCTAATATGCTTCCATAAACTAGACCATAAGACCCGTTCACCTCCTTAGAACCCCCCCCCCCAACCACCACAAGCCTCCGTATCTAGAATTAATCACCAACTTCTATAGAGTTTTAGGTTTTGTATTATAGCGCCAGAGACATTTCCCAAGTAAAGCCCAGTTGAACAATCTCAGGTTTATTACTCTCAAGCTACTAGAAGAGATTGGGGAGCATATTGTGCCCCACTTAACCAAATGAAATTTAAACTAATCCCCAAGTCCACTCCAAAAGAAAAGTCACGATACAGTTTCTCAATGCGTGCCGCCACACTTGCAGGGATTGGGAACAATGATAAAAAATAGGTAGGTAGATTGGAGAGAGTGCTTTTTATTAGAATAATCCTACCACCTTTTGACAAATACAACCACTTCCAACCTGCCAGCCTTCATTCAATCTTCTCAATCACTGCATCCCAAATAGTTTTAACCCGGGAGCTGGCCATCCCTAAGCATGAGGGATTCTTTTTATTTGCAATGAGGTATAAATAAGTGTGTTAAGTATGTTCATATTCTATTTAGAGCTTTCTTTACTAGGTTGATGTAACATCTGGTTCTAAAATTAATGTGATGTGCACTATGATTCTTCAATCATAGAGACAATTATCATTGCAAGGAAGTTTGACGAAATATATTATACTGACCTTACACAAAATCTATAATACCCTGATTGAGTATAAGTGGAAGGTGAATGCGATCCCATGTTGCATGGGAGGGAGTAGTTATGATTCATAATGACTTCAAGGGGGCTCCTAGTGTTAAATTGACTATTCCTTTTGGAGTATGACTAGATCTAGCTTAGGCTTTCCTTTGGTGTGTATTACAAATGGTATCAAAGTAAATTCTCAATCCTAACCATAAGTATGAACTTAGGGCATGTTTGGGTAATGAGATGAGATGGGAATTATGTGAATGGTAATGAAATATTTTGAATTAAGATGTTTTATTAGGTTTTGGGAAAGGGGAGAGAAAAATTTGAATAGAAATATTATAAAATTAAAATATTATTAGAATATAATTTTTTTAATATACTTAGCAAAATTTTTAGGATAATTTTTGTTTTGAAATTTTAAATAGCATTTTTTTTTAAAAAAAGTTTGAAAAAATTGTAATGATTAGATACTGACTAGATAAAATAGTTGAAAATTAAAAATTGAAAAGTGATTGTATTTGAGTGATATTTGGGAAGGAAATTATGAGAAGTTTTGAGATGAGATGAGATAGGATGAGATCATCTCACTTCCCAAACAAGCCCTTAAGCTATGCCACTTTAGAGAATGGCTTGGTGAGGACGTCAAGATTTTTAAGGGGAGATTGTAATGCTACAGATTGAGGATAAGAGAGTAGTGATAGGATCCCACATTGCTTGAGGGAAACTTTTTTACTATCTATAGTGAATTTTAAGGAACTCCAATTATAAATTTAGTTCTTTCTTTTGGGATATAAGTCAAGATGTGGTTTTGGTTTTCCTTTGGTCATTACGAATGGGACCCTACATTACAAATGTGAGTAGAGTAGATGGCCATGGTCGAAGCTCAACATCTGGCACTTCAGAATCACCACCTACAACTATCGTTTATTGTCACCATGGCGTATGGCTCATTAACCATGACCACTTGTTGCTTTGTTGAAGCCTCACTTTTGGCTCTATTGTCACATTGATGAAGGAAGCTAGAGTGCCTAATGTCATGGAAGGATTAGAGGAGTTTGACGAGGATTTTCTTTACAATGATATGGAGTCAAACAAATTGTTATCCACCATATGAAAAGGATGGTTTTGGGCACCCATTCCAAGCTTAAAAGGCTTCCGTAAGAAAGTGGCAGCAGAGTGACTAGTGGTGCCAGGAAATGCTATACAATTGCTTGAAATTGTAGATTCACTTGGAGTAGAGGATCTAAGGAAGAGTATACCTAGAGGATGAAGTTTGCAGTTTATAATTTCTCCAAGGATTCCAATTGTCGCATTGACTAGTCCTTTTGGGATATAAATCAAGATGTAGCTTATGCTTTCTTGAATGGAATGCCACATAATTTTGGAGGAGGAAGTTCTTCTAGATTATATTTCTAAAGGGTTCTAATTGTGACATAGACTAGTCCTTTTGGAGTATATCGCTTGAACTTTGTTTGGGTTGTTATGAATGGCATCAAAGAAAATCTCCAACCGATAGTGAGAGACTCGAGCCATGGCACCTATAGCAAATTAATGGTCTAACAAGGAAGATAGAGACTTAAGGGTGGTGAATGGAATTCAAAATTTCCTAGGAGAAAGAAGTTTTGCAATGTACAATGATTCGAGGAGGCTCTAATTGTCACTTGCAATGCAGTGTATAATCTAGATGTGGCTTGGGCTTTTCTTGGATTGTTACAAAATCACTTGCAATGCAATGTTTAATTGTAATACCTAGGATTTTGTTTAGGAAGGTGATGAATGAGGTCTCACATTACATGAGAATGCGACATTTAAGCCCTCCATGATGATTTCAATTGGCTCCAATTGTAAGTTTGACTATTCCTTTTGGAACATGGGCCTAAATGTCGCTTGTGCCCTCCTTGGGTCATTACATTAATGTACAAGGAGGTAGATACAAAAGGGAGAAGAAGATTGGAGGAGAATATTTCTTAGTTTTTAATGTACAAGGAAGTAGATACAAGAGGAAGAAGAGATTGGAGGAGAATTTCTGTCTAGGAAAGAATGAAAGAAAGAGGAAGGGTATGATTAAAATAAGCAACGAGGAAGAAGAGATTGGAGGAGAATTTCTGTCTAGGAAAGAATGAAAGAAAGAGGAAGTGTATGATTAAAATAAGCAACTGAAGCTAGTTAAAGGTTGTATAAGTAAATAATGCAAACCCTAGAGGTTAACTCAAGTGGTAAAGGCCTTGGGCTAGGGGTATGTTCCCCCCAAGTCTAAGGTTCAAATCTACTTAGGTACAAACAATCTATAGGGGCTATCAGACTGGGGGATTTTTTTCTTAAATTATCTAAAGTGCACTTATGGAAAACTCATTGTTCAGAGTTTGTACTCTCCCGAGATTATTCAAGATGTTGTTACTGGACACCTAGTGCCAATAAAAAAAATTAAATAATGCACGTTTCTAAATAAGGAGTGGTCATATTGTCTGGTCATAATTTTGGTATATTAGCTTTTACTGCAGGTCTGACTCCATCTTAAGAGTTGTCATATGAATTTTATTTAGAGACTGAGATAGTTTGTGTTCTATTATAGCCCATCTTGTTGATTTTGTGAATTAAGTTTTGAAGTGGGGAACCTAGATTATCAAGGTGTTGCTTATCCCCAAGGGTTTTTGGGAGGGGAGTGGAGCCTCAAGAAGCACAGTTGAGGGAGTATCTAGGGCCCCTCTTCATTCCCCATGGGCTTCACCATTTTCTTTTTTAGTGGAATCTAAATCTTTAGCCCTTCATTCTGTGATTTATATATGTTGTAATGCTGTCATAGTTTATTGTGGTAAATAGAGGCCCTAACCTCTTTTGTTTGTTTCTCTGTTTCTTGTATGATGTCTAGGCCACAATGTCATTGGATGATCAACACAGAAAGTAGAATCAAGCTCCATAATTATTTCAACAGCTTTTCTTGGTACTGTATTTTAATTATAACATATAGCATAGCATTATATATATATATATATTTAATCAGTTATATTTGTGTGTGTGTGGCTGGATGCATCTTTTTTTTTTTACTAATATCTTTATTTTTGTATGTAATATTATATGTCAGTTCATATATGGATTGATTCGAAAGTGACACTCATACAAATTTAAGAAATAATGAGACGACTACTCCTTTGGATAATCGATCACAAAAGACATTAAATATTAAATTGTCTAGTGACACAAGTCTCCCTCCTCGTAAAAGGAAGGCAAATAAGGACCCCTCAGTACTATGAGATCATTTCACTAAAATAGATGGATGCCCTTTGAATGACCCAAAAGTAGAGTGTAATTATTGTCACAAGATTTACTCTTGTCATCCCAAAAGACATGGTACATCAAGTATGTTGCAGCATCTTGGTACTTGTAAGCAACATCCTCATAGAATCAGACTTACGGATCAACAGAATATGAGTTGTGGGGGGTCTTTTGAGGGAGTTGGAGATAGTGATGTTAGTAACTCGGCAAATGCACATAAGTTTGATTTGGAAATTGTACGAATGACAATTGCTGAAATGATCATTTGTGATGAGCTTCCATTTAGGATAGTAGAAGCCCAGGGATTTAGGAAGGTATGTAGATCACTTGAACCAAGGTTCCAAGTGCCATCTCAAACCACTGCAGCGAGAGACTGTATTAAACTGTTTAAAATGGAGAAGGAGAAGTTAAGAAAAATATTTAAAACGGTTGGGCAGGTTAGTTTAACCACTCACACATGGACGTCAATTCAAAATCTAAATTATATGTGTCTTACTGTACATTTTATCGACTATAACTGAAAACTACACTAAAGAATTCTAAACTTTTGTATGATCCCTAATCACAAAGGAGAAACTATTGGAAAGTGTGTAGATTCATGTTTATAAGATTGAGGCATTGACAAAATCTTTATTGTTATAGTTGACAATGCTTCCTCAAATGATGTTGCCATTGAGTATTTGAGAAAGTTTGTAGGAGGTCATTTGTTTGAAGGGAAGTATATTCACATCAGATGTTGTGCCCATATAATGAACCTCATTGTGAATGATGGGCTAAAAGATTGTGATGATTCAATCATAAGGGTGCGCAATGCAGTTAGGTATGTTAGATCATCTCCTGCAAGAATGGAGAAATTCAAAAAGTGTTAGAGAAGGAGAAAATTGATTGTACAAAATTGGTATGCCTTGATGTTTCCATGAGATGGAATTCGACTTATCTAATGCTAGAAATTGCAGAAACATATAAAAAACTTTTTTTACGATTGGAGAAGGATGATGATTCTTTTGTTCTTTATTGTCGTAGTGTGAACTTGGGCCTCCCTAACTCTAATGATTGGGAGAGAGTTAGAGTATTGATAAAGTTTTTGAAGATCTTTTATGATGCTATTGTGAGACTTTTTGGCTCTTTGTATGTCACATCTAATGCATATTTCCAAGAGTTTTGTGGCATACAATCACATTTGTAAAAAATGAGTCGAAGTAATGATGCAGTGTTGAAATGTATGGTGATATGAAGATTAAGTATGACAAATATTGGGGATCAATTGAAAAGACTAACTTGATGATATTTATTGCTGTTGTTCTTGATCCAAAGTGCAAATTTAGTCTTTTGAATTTTTGGTTCAAAAAGATATATGGTGGTAATTTAGTCGAAGAAATGATTGCAATAGTGAAACACTTGATGATGGATATTTATTGGGAGTATAGTATTGTGTATTGGAGTTTAAGTGGAGTTTCCTATTTTGAGTCTCCTTCCTCAGTTGATCCTACTATGATTGATTCTGATTCTCAACAAAGTTTTTGGATTGAGTATGAGTAAGAAATTATTGAGTCTAATTTGATGAACAAATCAGAGATCGATCAGTACCTAGAACATGGTTGTGAGGCACGAGCTCCTAATTTTGATATTTTGGATTGGTGGAAGATCAATGAAGTAAAATATCCTATTTTGGCAAGAGTTGCGAAGGATGTAATGGCCATTCCCGTTTCTACAGTTTCTTCTGAGTCAGCCTTCAGTGCAGGGGGTCGTGTGCTTGACCTATTTCGTAGTTCACTATCTCCAAGAACAGTCAAGGCACTTGTTTGTACATAAAATTGGTTGAAGGATCCAATACCCATTGATCTTCTTGCCTCCTTGGATAATATTGAAAGCTTTGAGGCAAAATTGGGTAATGAATTTATTTCTTATTTACATATTTATTAAACTTTTTCATAATGTTTATTTTTATATCATTTTAATAATCATCATGTGTTTTTTTAGAGTTTGGTCCAAAATCATGCTTTGCTTATGATGATGAGATTGAAGAGTAACTCAAGGCTTATAGTCTTCATGAATGGTATGATTTTTATTTTCACTCATTTGTATATGATTTGCATGAGTTAAAAATTCTGATTTGATCTTCTCCAATATTATGGAATTGCAGATTATGGAATTGAGATTGTGGAATTTTGTTGCTGCCTTTTCAACAAATTATGGAATTGGTTTTAATAGTTTGGTAAAGGTTAAAGCTATGAGGGATGACTTTGTACTAGAAAAAAATGTTTATTTTGTAATTTTTCTCTTGATAGCTTTGTATTAGTGTTTTGCTCACTCCTTAGTAATGAAATGATGTTGATTTGTATAGAAAAGAGACCAAACAATAGAGTGAGTGTAGGAATGAACTTAAAAAATAAAAATAAATAAAAATAAATAAATCTGTCCGTACATACTCGCATGTACAGACGGGTCGGGTCGGGTTAGTGTGTTTTGGGCAACCGAGTCGGATCCGACCATCCACAGAATCGACTTAAGACTCACGGGTTGCAGGCCTAACTATTATAAATTATAATATTATGCTAATATCATAGTATAATACTAATATATATCATACTATCATACTGTACTAATATTAAAGTATTAATACTAACATATTAAGTTAACTATATTATGCTATAACTCTTATAACATATGATCAAACCAATTACAAATGTTCATATTTAAGATTAAAATTTTATGTTATAAATTATAATATAAAATTATTTTACATATGATATATAATTATATATAAAAATTTCATATATAATTATATATTATATATAAAAAGTATTTTATATAATATTAAAATTTTAATTTTTATATATTTTTAAATCTGTCTGGTCTGGTCATGAAATACACATAATTGAAACTGGACCAAATCCAACAAATTTTTACAATATAGAAATCAGTTTCAGACCAGACTGGTCCAAAATCGGACCAACCAGTTCGGTTCGGTCAGGCCGTTTAAACTTTCACGCCTAGCTGAAACAAAAAGAAATTTGAAATTATTAAAAAAAAAAAATCTCCAGTTCAAAATTGTGCAACAGAGGAGGCATACTCACAGGGAGAGGAGAGGCAGGACGGGGCAATGAGCTGGGCTAAGGTTGACAGTGGTGAGCGCAGTGGCACGGCACTCAGAGAGAGATGAGAGAGAGAGGGAACGGAGGGAGAAAGAGCATGGCGTGAGGAAGAAAGCTTTACCGCACAGACGGGAAAGAGAGTACAAGTTGTGTGTGATGGTGTAGTGAGAGGCACGCAACAAATCTGGGGTGACGGGAAGTTCCTGGCAGCGATTTTTGTGGAGGTTGTCTAGTTCACAGCAACACTGGGCACGTGGTGTGGTCGTTGCCATTGGTTTACGCATGGTGCAGTGACATAATCGTAGGTAGTTATCCATGACTGCTGCGGCATGGAGGAGAGGATGAGTTGTAACCGAGAGAGAGAGAGAGAGAGAGAGAGAGAGAGAGAGAGAGCTGATTGTGGTGGTTCCAGCTCAGGGCAATGCCTTGCAAGGTAGTTTAGTGGTGCAGTGGTTGCTCTGTTTTTGGGGAGTAAAAACAGCGGCTTGTTTTTGTTGGCTCATGGTGTTGCAGCGTGGGTTGGTGGTGCAGAGGCAGCAGTGCATGGCAGGGCTTTTCCATGGTGGGTTTTTGTTTTTCTTTGGACGATGGGATGTGGAGTACGACTGTGGTGGTTTGTGTGCTACTTGGGGCTTCTGAAAGTGGAGGAGCATGCAAGGTTGTGGTTGCAAAACAGGAAGGATGGGAGTCAGTAGGCGTGCAACGGAAAGACCATCTCTATATATATGTGTGAGCAGGCTTGCGGTTTTGGGGTTGACGTGGAGGAGAGAGTGCCATGTTTCGGGGTGGTTGAAGCCTGAACGGGGATCGCATTTTGATGCTCTGAACGTGGAGGAGGTTTCTGGAGGTTTGTCCTGGCGTGCGCTAGTACAGTACAACCACAGTGCATCACGGTGAAAGGGGAGGTAGTTGAGAAATATCATGCAGAATAAGGGGTGGTGGTTGGCTATGGAAACTTGAGGGGCAACAAAACTAATTTTGACATCAAAGATAGAGATAAAATGATGAGGGAGAGCATTTGTTGAGACAAATAAAGAAGTGGGTAACAGGACAAAAAATTGTTGATGAAAAGAAGAGGGAGTGGAAAATATCGGGGGTGGGGAGAGAAGAGAGGGAGGAAAAATAAAAATCTGCTTATAAAATGAACAACGCCATTTTCCTTAACTATTGAGCTTCTCTATTGGACTTGGTGAAGATTGGGCCGGTGTTATACAAAATAAGTGTAACACAAATAATTAAAATATATCTCTTGTCGTTAATTTAAACTTTTGAAAACAAGTAATAATTTTACACTATTTATAATTTTTGAAGCCTCAGAATGAGTTACTTCATCTAAAATTGCCTTAAATGCCTATGAATTTAGTCATTTAAGCTTAAACTAATTTGAGAGGTTATATCAATAAAATTTTAAAAGCCCGGATCACTTTATATTTTTTCTTTTATAACACTTGATCGATTATTATTTTTTATTTCTAATTCATATTTAGGGTTTAGGGTTGCATTAGAAGTCTTAAAAAATTTTTAAATAGTATTGAAAGCTCTATAATAGAAAAATTAAATTATTTGGATATTACATATAAATTAAAGTACTTTTTAATCTCAAATAAGTTGAAAAGTACGATTGAGGGAAAGTATCATTTTGATGTAATTTCTCAAACGTGCTTTATTAGATAATTTGAAATGTAGTTCAAATTGAAAGCTCTATAATAGAAAAATTAAGTTGTTTGGGTGTTACATATGAAAATATTTTTTAATCTCAAATAAGTTGAAAAGTACATTTGAGGAAAAACAAACGTGTTTTTCCAGATAATCCGAAATATAGTTCAAATTTTAAAAAGACTGTCAATAGGTGAAAATACTTATATAATTTTAGATAATTATAACTTTCAAACTTTTTAGGATATAATCACAATCTTTAAAAAATCAAATAAATGTCATTTCTATCTCATAAATTACTTTTTTAATTTATTTCTAAACGAATATATCATGTTTGAAAATTTTTTAAATATATAGTTATCAAATAGTTAATTAATAATTTTTTAATAGTATAACTTATTGGTTAAATTATAAGTTATATTTTCTACCATAATTTCAAGCATACACTTAATGCAATACATGAGTGCCCGACTATATACCGTTAAACTCGTAAAACAAAAATCATGTATCCAATTAAATTGCTCATTTTTTTCAACATATACGCTATATAATGTCCGAAGCAGGTAAATTTCCTCTTACATATATGAATTAAGCCACACAATTAATTATCCTATTAAGAAATATATCCAATTAAATTAAGAATTTTATTCCAAAATTAAAATTATGAAATGAAAGTTATATATTTAATTACAAGCCCATGTGCAGTTCCATTTTTACATTTGTTTTAAATTTTTTTTCTTAATTTTTAAAAAACTTTCAACTTGTTTAAAATAAGTTTTGGTTGATGCAGCATTTTTTTATTCTAATTAGTTGAGACATGACATTAATGTAACATTCATTTATATATAGGATAATGCTTTGGCCACCGTTGGTGGCTCCCGTTGGGGGCATTGTTGGCTTTTTTTTTATTTTTTATTTTCTTTAATAATTAAGAAAAAATTATTTAATATTATTAGAAATTTTTATATATTTTTTAAAATATTTAAAAGTATTAAAAATGATTTAAAAATAAAAAATAAAATTTTCTTTTTTAGCAACCACCTACTGTGCCTCTAGCACCATCGATCCTTCATTTATAATGCTACGTGGCAATCTCGTTAAGTAGTAATCCGACAGGAATTTTGAGCAATGAAATTAAAGTATAAAAAGTTTAACACTTAAAAGGTTAAAATCTTAAAATTAGAATCGTAGGAGATTTATTTTTATTTTTATTTTTATTTTTTATTTTTTATTTTTTTCAAATGCGCCAAACTGAACTCATTATAAAAATAAAAAACTGTCCTGCGTCCAGAACCATGCACGTTCCATCCACTGCATTGCCTCACCGGTTAGTGGAGCGCATGCAACGAAACAAGGAGTGACGGTAGTGATCCGACCGCCAAGCTTTTTGCTGCTCTGTACCTTCCTTGAGTCTTTGCCATCCCCCGTAGCTCTCCCACCCCTTCCTCTCTGTCCCATGGTCGGCTAGGCATCCATAACCTTTTTATTCGTATTCTAAGATCCAAGTCATTGGAGCTCTACAAAAACTCAGAGATAAATTTTGGCTTCCTGATGGGTCCTTCCGGGTTGTCCCGGCCGACCCCACATTATAAGGTTATAAGAGATACTGTCCATTCACAATATAACGGTGGTCTCTCATCTCTCAGCACGTGTATAACAAAGCACACAGTACTGTATATAATAACCTAATAGGAGAATGATGATAATAATTAAGAAGAAGACGATGATTGGCCACAAATATCTGCATGTGCATGCGGTTATTGCTCTCCTGAATGAGTTGTATCTTCTTTTTCCTCGTTTCCTCGCGGGGAATGGGATAAGGACGATTGCCAACAAATTTTGATCGACTGCATGATGCAACACGTTAGTAGGTTGCAACCATAACATGATCGCGATCTCTCATAGATACGCATGTATCTACGTACAGAACATCACTAGCATCTGTGTTCAGCAACCGGGACACGTAGACCCCCGGGCACTACAAGAAAAACGGTCTTTTGTGGCCAATTTATTGCGGCGAAAATAGTATTCGTAAATTGACCACAAAAGACCGTTTTTCTTGTAGTGGGGCTTTGAAAATTCTTTACCTACCATCACTTATCACTAGAGGCATGCACGCTCGTCATCCAGCCATTTATTCTAGCCAGGAAACTGCAAGCTGATCTCAACAAAACGTACAACATGAAGCACAGATCATATACGTACCCACGAAGGCAAGCCGAGAGATCAAATTCGCTGTACATGAATCTGGCATCACAAGACTAATCATGATCAGATCGGTATTCTCATGATCATGAACTTGATATTTAGGTTTGCAAAGATCGATTGATCTGTACTAACCCAGATTTTGTGAAGTTGGCATGACAAATTAAATACGTTACTTGGACAGGCACATGTATATTAACGTATGTTTCTCTAATGGGTTAGCTTTCAAAATCTATATACAAAGTGAAAGATCAAGCACGATATGGTTTGGTTGGTTATCGCATCTAACGGCTAAAAGTAACCACATGGAGATGATCAAAAAGTTGACAGAATTGATTTTGAAGGCCAAAAGTTTATAGCGGTAGTGTTATAAAATTAGAAGGTAAAAAGTACACGTGCAAAAGGCAGCTCCAACTTCACAAAATTTAAACCACCCACCCCTCCCAAAAAAATAGACATTTCCATAAAAGGAGGCTCAAGTCCATTGACTAAAAGCAAAGGTTCCTGGTCAACTTTTATTCATAGGGTGCTTATACATTGCTGGGTAGCTTTAAAAATGCCCATGGATAGCCTCAAAAGCTTCGTAACTTTGGACCCACACTCGGTATATATATACCAGCTCAAGCTAAGATTTCAACATCTGAACTTGTGCGCAGGTTCTGTCTTTGATCAACCGCCATTGTCTCGATTATCTTCGGAAGTTTCTGCCTATCATCAATCTATGAGCAGCTCAAGATTTCATTTCAGTTTTGAAGCAAAACCTTGTGGCTTGTTTTGTGACCGGCCGGGTGCAAATGTGCCATCCCAAACAAAACTCGCAGTGCCTATGTCAAGCTTGGAGAATTATACAGTGCAGACCTCAGATGACCTGTTGAGGGTGACGCAGGAAAAAAAGGGCTCCACTGCAGCACACCAGAACCTTCTGAAGTACAACTCCATCTAGCAGAACTTGCATGAGCTCCTAGCGAGGGGGTTACATGAAAGCTGGCTTTGTGCACCGCTGGCAATTCCCCAAGTGGAGTAGGGTCCTGTGACTGATAATAAGCGAAAGTGTTCAAATGTCTTGAAACCACTGGGATTGGAATGCCAGATGAAACCGCCTTTCTTTCCCTCAATGCTCCAGAGTACTTCGTGACATCAGTGATTAAATTGGCTTCACTAGAGGAGATGTCATCAATGATAATAATTTCTCTATCAGCATTGGCAGCAGAACGAGCACTCATCTGCTGGCAATCAGGAATTGTTAAGGATTTCTCCATATTACATGTGGGTGATCCATTTGGTCTGTTCTTAGACTTGCTCTGTTGAGCTGGAACATTGAAGTGACTTTCATGCTCATGAGACTCCATGAAAGAAATAAATCCACCATCCTGGGGCTTGTCTGGAAAAAAGCCTGCCAGCCCTCGTGCAACCATTTGCGGTGTCTTTGTGGTATGGCTTCTAAAACTGTTTGAAAACTTTCCCTCAAAGCAATGCCCTGATAAATTATGTGAATCCTGGCCTATATGAGGGACCATATGATGATGGCAGCGGTAGACCTCATTTTGAATATTTACAGGAGAGACTTCAGAAAGTGTTGGAAACCTTGGAGTTAGAGGGTTGAGTTGGCCGAGATTTGATTGGACAGGCCCTACTGGCACTGATGCATCCTCATCTTTGTTGACCACCATCAAATTCTTCCCCATCAGCCTTAGTACAGGATTAGAAGCAGCTGGACTAGCATAATCACAACTACCATGACCTGGAAACTTCGCTCCAACATCTGGGGAACCCTTCAAAGAAATGGGACCTGCAGGGGACTTAATGATGGGGGAAACAACCTTTTCAGATTTTGAACTTGGGCAACTACTCAGAGGAATTATTTCAGGCCTCGCATCAACATTCCCAGGTCTTGTGTTAAGATTACAACTCATTTGCTTTCCTATGGTAGGCATTGTCACTGAAGCTGCAGCCCTTCGCTTTAATAGTTGTGATTCTTGATAAGTCAATGCTACACTGTGAGAAGCTCTCTCCTTCCTTTGGCAACAGCAAGGCTCATCACCTTTGAAACTAAGAGGAAACTTTTCAATCGAGATCTTATTAACATTACTATTCTCCCCATCAAAAATAAGTTTTTCTACTTCTCTACCCTTTGTCTGTGGAACTACAGCAACACTTTCTGCTGAAGGCTCAATGCTAGCAACAGAGAAGACTGACCTCATCTTGTCTTGAATTGATTGAGGACCTACGGATGAAAATGGTTTGGAATACTTCCAATCATATCCAGCAACTGTGGAATTAGAGATAGTTGATGTTGCAGAAATAGGAGAATCTGACGAATCCCCATCAATGGCATGCAGATCTTGAGAAGATTGAACCCGGCTTGTTGTGGTTAATGATGAGTTCCCTTGAAGATCTTCTGATCCCATACCCCGAGGACTTGGCAAAAATGATCCCGGTGGCCCTGGAATGGGTATTGGATCTACCTCTTCAAAAAAGTTTTCCTGCCCAATTTCAGAATCCATTTCTTCCCCAATAAGAACATTTTGCCCAATAAAGTCATTACCCACTTTATCAGCACAATATATATCTTGTTCATCAACAAGAGTTGGCTTGGTTGCACTTTTCAGTGCTTCAGCTCCACAGAGAGGCCCTTGATTACCATCAATAAATTGTACAGAGTTGGATGGGGTCTTGGTAAAACTACCCATCTTGTGTTGTAGTTCAGGATCTAGAGATTGAAACAAAGTTGTATCAAACTTCTGAACAGCTTCTTTGGCAGCTAGTTCAGAGACAATATCCTCCCCAGGGATCCATACCTCTTTTGTAGCTGATTTTAAGTCAACAACTTTCTCCAGAAAATGATCACGAACTCTAACAGAAGAATCCTCATTTTCGCACTTATCATGCCCACAACATTGAGTGGCCAACTGTGAACTCTTCAACTTCCGAGTTATACTGATTGCTCCTCTATCTTGCTTGATTCTTAGTATAGTATTACTGCCAAAAGATACTTCACTTGATATCTCTTCTCTTCCAGAACTATTGTCAATATGACTGTGCATCAAATCATATTGCTCATCAGCTTCAGGATACCAGGTCGCTACTTCTTTGCCTATTCCTGCAGTAAAATGCACTTGACAAGTCTTAAGGGCTGAGCACTTCTGGATCATGTCTGGTCTGGATTTAGTCACAGATAATCTGCCTTTGACAGCGGACACATTTTTCCTCGATGGGGAGAATTTCTTGGTTTTTGGTTTTAAGGGACGATAACTTCTAGTTAGACTTGTGCAAGGAAGAAAAGGAATATCGGAGTTATGATTTGGCCCTGCAGCAATATCATCCAGCTTGCTTCTCAATAAAGGTACATAATCTACAGTGGACTTTGGAGAATTCAATATAGAATCATCACAAATAGAATTGCCGTCTTTGCTCAATTGATTGACATTTCTCTTCATTAGTGGAAGAGACCTCTCAACACTGCTGCTGCTCCTGGCTCCAAACAAGGGACTTCCAACTTGCTTTCTACCTGGAGATCGCTGCCTCTTGTCACTAGCTTGGCCTTCAGAAAAGGGACTCTTCATTCTCTCACTTTTCTCAGGAGAAAAAATTGGGTTCTGAGACAAATTTGCAAGTTTTGAAACCCGACTTCTCTCCACGAGAGAATCACCAAAACAAAATTGATCACTCTCACTCAGAGGTTGATGGGCATCTTTTCTACTGACTTTTTTGGCAACTCCAGTTCTTTTGGAGCATACCCAATGTCTCAAATTCCCGGAATCGCTGGGTTTAACTTGATTCTTTGCCTGATGTTCATTCTTCTTGCACCTTTCTTCCACTCCTTGACCACCATAAATCTGTTTAACAGTCAATCAACAATGCAGCCAAAAGATATTTACAATTCGGAATAAAAGTGGATTGCAAGAAATATTGCACACAAAAAAGAGTGGCTTAAGAGATGAAAAAGTCTCAAGTAATTTTGTTGCTTGGCATTTAGTTCGTGCACAGGCTCAGTGGAATTACCCACAGAATAAATACGCACCAAGATTATTGATACAAGAATTTTGAGAACAATTTAATCAACTGTCTTCACCATGATATATAGCATACGCAAGCTTTTCATGGAATTATATATTTGTAAATTGACCGATGAGATGTATGAGCAAATTCCTAGATCACATACTGGGCATAGAGATTTCAAATTAGCATCAATAATGAACAAAAGCAGTCAATGAAGATATGCAAAAGTGTGTTCGTTGAAAGGGGAAAAAGAATAACCCATATACAAAGGAAGCAACGGTGTACCTGAGAAGAATGGACCTTGCGAGAGAATTTTTTTTTGCTTTGAAGTGCAAGTTTGAGGTACTTATGATGTTTGGAAGCAAGGCACTTCTTCTTTTTGGTTGAAAGAAGTTTACTTCCTTTACCTCCCTTCGAGTGTTTTCTTGTTCCAAGCTCCTCACTCACTTGAGACACTGATGGTGCATCATCAAATTTGGATAAAATCCTGAGTTTAGTGCCACTGGAATCAATATAAACTGCACCGACATTGCCACTATCCGGAGTATGAACCAGCAACATCCTTTGCGTTTTCCCTTCTGCAGGCATCTCAGACTTGTCATTATCCCGCATAGTCAAACTTGAAACTGTGGCCCAGTTCGTGCCATTTCTTCTATCAAGCTCTTCTAATGTGCACCTTGCGGCCGTCTTATATATATCCACCATTAATCTAGTCTTCCTTGGCTTAAATCTGTGCTTGGTTAGTTTTGCAGCCATCCACTTGGGAACTGACTCCATAGACAGGCACTGATCGATGTGAGCATTCAAGGTGGTGTTCGAGGACGATGAGAAAATTTTGCAAACAGGGCATAGCTTTGAAGCCATTGCTAATTCTGATACGGTAGTACAATTCGAAGCAATATCTTCAGTCAAGTTACGATCAGAGTTGGCACCAGATTTTACTACCAATCTGCACTTCTTATTAGAGGGTCGGGTTGTGCTTTCAATCTGGTGGGCCGGAGCAAGACCTTCAGCTTCAACTTCGACTGAGTCTTCATGCAATGTATCAGGCTCTAAAGATGAGCTAGACAGCCCATTAGCGGGAAGTGACTCTATATCAGATTGAGAAAAACTTGTTGTGGATGGGAGATCATTTTCTCCTTCAGACCTACGTGAAGTTGTTGTCTCTATAAAAGCTTCTGGTGGTTTCTGATTCAATTGAGCATTTACAGACAAGTCTAATACTGTATGATCATTAGGCGGCCCAGACAGCTCTCCAACAATATTCTTCAAGTTTTTATTCTCAAGTGTGCTACTTCCAACCGTACATTCCTGAAAGCATTCGTTCCTCACTTTATCAAGATGCTGAAATGGCGGCAACACATCCTTCACACCATGTTTCAAGCAAAGTTGCAAATTTTTCAAAGAAAAAGGCCAATTCGTCTTGATATCCTTGCTTCGGGTAATAAAAACATAATCCCTGCAGTACAAATCGTAATATTTTGTTAATTATGTAGTGACTTGTAACCTATAAAAATATATGTAGTTAATCAATTTAGTGCAGATCTCGTAATCTCAAACCAACGAAAAAAAAGGACTATATGTCATACATATATAACTCGGACTAGCTATCTTTCGAAAAAACCCGAGCACAAATGAACTGATGATGAAAACTTTTACATCTTTAATTATATTGTATGTTGACAACCCCTAGGCCCAACTGGTAAAGGCTTTGGATTCGTGGGTATGCTCCTCCAAGTTTTCATTGGGTGTAAATAATTTCTAGGGACTATTAGATTGCGAGATTTTCTTTCGAATAATCGGAAGTGTACTTGCAAGAAACTCATTTCCGATGCCCGTACAACCCCGAGATTAGTCATATATGACGGTGCACCCGGAATTAGTCATGACAATGTTCTTGGATACCCGGTACGTACCTATCGAAAAAAATTATATTGTAAGTTGACTCAAAGCGACTCCTGGACCATACGGACAGTGGAGAACGGCCAACCCAAGTGACAAAGGAGATTCTATGATCTAGTGAACAAGAAAAGTCGGAAGTGTAGGTGCAGCGTGATCTGCTTAGAACAAATATAGACTGCAAATGGGGTAGCAACAATTCTCCAGGGAGCTAGCCAGCTCTGGGAAGATTATAATAGGCAAAGAGACATGAAATCACCAGCAAAATCAAGCAAGAAAAGCAACTAAATATTACATGACTACAGATTTTAAGTAGACAGACGATTAGGATAGAGTTTAGGGATGATCCATGACAAAGCGTAAAAGCCCGGTAGAATTAAAAGCCATGAACAAGTTCATTAGCTAAAGCAAAGCAAAATCCCCAAGAGATCAAACTAGAGACAATAAGGATATTATGAGTTAGGCCCCATGTAGGACTGATCCACAAGCAGCTTGTAACTCCGGATCTGAATCAACAAGCTCTTAGTCTTAAGATGCGAAAACTTTTCGGATCACCACCACCACTAGAGAAAAAGCAGTTGGAGAGAGAGAGAGAGAGAGAGAGAGAGAGAGAGAGAGAGAGAGAACCTTATGGAGAATTTGGGAAGTGGGGTTTCACCAAATAGGGCTCGCTTGGACAGATCTACCTCTGGCAAGGGAAGCTTATGAGAGGCCCTCTCATCACTACCAGATTTCAGCTGGGAAACATCGCAAGTGCACGAGGGATCTGATGGAGAGTTTTCAATGGATAACATCTGATAAAAAGGTTCTCTCTTCTTGTGCTGTTTTTCCAACAGTCACAAGCTCTATTACTACCGCTACCACTGGGCCTTATCTTTAACTTAGTCTTCAGCATATATAACAACAATAGGCCTTTCACTCTTTCTTTTCCTTTTTTTTTTTCACTTTCTTACTCTCCCTCCAAACCCCACCACAAAGCCACCAACACAAAGCAGCATTAATACGAAACTGTAACTAAGTGTGGATCGAAATCAAACAACGCCACTAGAATCTTCATCCATTTGCCTGCGAGAGAAGTAATTGAGATAGCATGAGATAACGAATTTGAGGAAAGACCCAGAAGAACAAGGCAAACTGTGCTGTTCTAGACCCCCCTAGAACGTTATTGTATGTGATGGGGTGAGGGAATTGGAAGCATCTACTCTGAATCGTCAAAATCTAGGAAAACCCAAATGATCAAGCAAAGAACGGAATTAGAAGCCACAAAGCGAAGACGAGAATATAATTCCAAAGTTAGCGAGTGTTATTTTATGCGGGGATGATTCAGAAAGAAACACTACAAAATTGAGGCTGTAGAACTCCACAATCCACAGGTGTACTCGAACAATCATGTAAAATATTTTAAAGCTTTAAAGCGAAAATCATATTGTATGACATGAGAAATCTAGAGTTTAATCAAAGAAGAAACTATCAGAAGAAGAGCAATATATACAGTGAACCACGGAAAGAAGTAAGAAAAAAAAAAAATAGAACACAAACTAAATCCGGAGCAGCAAAGAAAGAGATTCATCAAGTAGAAGAGATTCTTATGGTCGAAAGATTGCAAGAAACCCAAATCTTAGGTCGTCAAGCGTGTTAGCTGAACAGTCGACTGACCCTATGCACGTAACAAAATCCAGGGTAAGAATAACCAAAACCGAGAGGACCAGATTCATCCTCTTTTTTCTTCAAGGAAATCAAAAGCGACTAGATAGTGAGTCCGTCAAAGTAAAGAAGCCACTCGGGAAACATGGACACAGAGAGATCAGGAAATCACATGGAGCAATGGTATATATTCAAGCTGAAGAAAGAAGCCCCCAAGAAGCAAAACCGGGAAAACAAATCCATAATAGCATGAAAACTGGGTAAGCAGCAAGAGAAGAAGAAGAAAACTCGAAAAGAAAACGTAGAAGAAAAAATTCAGAGCAGATCGTATGCAAACAGACCTCTTCGCTTCTGAAGCTGTTTTGGGGGATACGGTTTGGACAGAAAATGGGCGACAAATGAAGTCCTGGATCGAAGACTAGCTATGCTAATAAACGACAAAAGACGAGAGAAAGAGAGCACCACTCACTCACACATCAGGGGGGCATCAGGTTCTTCCTCTCATCACTCCACCAAAAAGCATATTTGTACCATTAAACACCACGGATTTACCTCCCATCTGTGAATATGCGTTAAGAGACTCTAAGAAAAGGAAGAGAAAGTAAGAGAGAGAGATAGTGTGTGTGGGTCTGCGTTTTTTTATTTTTTTCCTAAGAAATTAGAGATACAAATACAAAATCATATACAAAGCTGTCCTATCCTGTACCTACTGATCTGCAAGTCTGCAGCCCCTCATTTTTTTCCGTTCTTTATTCTTCTTTTTTATTTTTATTTTTTCTTAATGGGAGTGATTGTGATTCGTGAGAGGAGCCGGACTAATTGCCTTTAATGTCGGTTTTAGGGCCCTACTTTCTTGTAAAAAGGATCGTGATACACTCACCGTTTCTAGATGTGTAAATTCCAAACAAGATAGCCCATGTTGCCTGATTTTATTTTATTTTTGTCTTTTTTTATAAAACGAAAGTACTTGTGTTGTCATTAAATTAGATTAAAGTTTAGATAAAAAAAAGAATAGCATCAACAGATGTGATACCATTGCTGATACTTAAAACATCTTGACATAAAGCATGAACTAAAGAGTTACAAGCTCTCTTGATATACCTTATTATTCAATTTGTGAAAGAGTCTAATGTAGACTTTGTGTCCATGATCAATACGCCAACATATGATTCTGTCTTTGTTAGGGACTTGAGGTAGTTAACTACTTGCAAAGAGTCTCATTCCATGATTACATTCTGCCACCCTAGTATTTTAAGAACATAGAAGGTTGAAAGGCAGCAAAAGTTTCAATTAGAAGAGGATCAAGGAAGAGGGTATAGTTCATTCTCAAGGTAGCTCGCACCTTCCATTACCAATCACGTACAACAGCCCCAACTCTCACCTTGCAGTTTGTTTTGTCAAGGGCAGCATCCTAATTTAGTTTCAGTTTCTCTCATGGGGGAGCTTCCCACTGAGAGTGATCATTGGAACCAATAGAGCACTTATGAACTGGTTGTTGAGTCTAGTGGATGTCTTCAATAAAAAGTTTGATTGCTTGGATAATGGATTTTGGGTGGATGAAAGTGTTATTGAAGATAAACTCATTCCTTCTTTTCCAAATCTTCCATGCAGTGAGAGCAAATTCCATCATCTCCTATTCTTCTAGTGTCTCGAATAAAAGTTCCATCAGGGTTCTGAATGACTAAAAAAACAAGCTAGTCTTTTGGATCTTCTTTCCACATTGACTCCATACATCTTGGGCATAAGGGCAATCCCAAAAAGCTTGTTCGATTGTTTCTAGGTGGAGCTTGTATATGGGGCAGGATTCATCAGCAGTAGCTTTTCTCTAGTATAGTTTAACTTTGGTAGGGATGGCATCTAGACAAGCCCTTTTGGTTGCATTTGGGATCTTTAGTTGCCAAATTATTTACTAGGGCACAACCTTAGTTATGGCTTAAAAGGACTGGCCATTTTCCTGTTTTTCCATCTCGGATTTTAGGTAGTAAGCTGACTTGACAGTGAATGCACCTGAAGTGTTGCATTTCCAAATCATTCTATCTGGTGTGGGGTAAGGGCTGAGGGAGATTCTTTTGAGTAACTCAGCTACTACTCTATTGAATATGGCTTTAACTAGTGGGTGGTTTGATAAATGGTCAATTATGTGACATTAATACTCTTAAATATCTTGAGTAAAAGTGCTTTATGAGTTAAAATAAGAGTATTAGTTAGATAATGTGAATTAATTTTCTTTGACATACGAAACAATATATTACCCCTAATTAAACTTAGATGCATGCATTTTGATGTGGGGCCGACTAATGCTTACGTAAAACTTATAGTTGAATCTTGGTCGATGTCTAGGAGTGAAGCCATTGCCTACATAGCTGAAAAATTCTATGAAGATAAAAGCAAGTGAAAGAAATAAATGAAGGGAACACAAGATGGGACTCACGGCTGGAACTTGATTAAGGCTTCACATGGGTAGTGGGTGGAAGGATTCTTGGTGTTGGTTGGCTAGCTTTTCCTATCTTGATCCGTGTGGTGTTCTTTTGGCATCTAAAAAATCTGCACTAAGTGAATGATGGGAGCAAATTTCGGTAGATGATCAAAAGTGTGGGGCTGGATGTTGTTTAGTGAGTGCCGAAATTGATGAGGGAATTTGATGGGACTCACGGCTGGAACTTGATGCAGCACAGCAGAATGTACATGGACAACTCACATAAGCCACTCACATGCACATGCAATGACAGCACACATGCAGAAAAAATAGAAGAAACACTTTCAGCAAACATGAAACCGGACAGCAAGTGGGCAACTCACATAAAGCACACAACCAGAAGAAACTCACGGCACATGCTTGCAAATTCAATGCAGAAAATGGACACTCACATGCAGAAAAAACAGAAACATGCAACAGCATCACATGGACAACAACTTGTAACATGCTGTCAACACATGCACATGCAAAAGGAAGAAAAGCAAAGCAGAACACATGCAGGAAATGGAAAACAGCAGCAAATACATTCACGGAAAGGAGCAGATTGAAGAAAGCAACACATGCAAGCCTCCCACTCTTTTAACTCACGGACAACACCTATAAAACCAAGGGAAGGCAGGCCGGAAGTACTTAGTTTTGGAGTTTCAATTTTATTACCTTGTGGGAGTTAGTTTGAAGTTTATTTCCTTGTTAGTTTGAAGTTTATTTCCTTGTTAGCTTCAAGTTTATTACCTTCAAGTTTATTACCTTCTTCAAGTTTATTAGCTTCAAGTTTATTACCTTCAAGTTTATTTGCTTCAAGTTTATTACCTTCAAGTTTATTACCTTCAAGTTTATTACCTAGTTAGTTTGAAGTTTATTTCCTTATTAGTTTGAAGTTTATTTCCTTGTTTTAGTTTCAATTTTATTACCTTGTTATAGTTTTTGATATGGTTCTACTTAGATTTATTTTTGTTACTAAAAATATCATGTGTAACTAATTTCTAAAGCTTGGGTTGTGGAATGAGATTTAATTTATTTTAGATTCTAGTGTGATGCAATATTTTGTTGTGTAATGTTGACTTCACTAAATTACTAGTCGGATTCAAAAGGAAAATAGATTGCGGCTCTTGCTCTTGTTTTGTTGTTGACG
>QGSO01000235.1:1414639-1499188 GCA_011037825.1 Carya cathayensis
AAGTATGGGGCCACAACAACTGTGGAGCATACACTACATGAGACACAGCAATTGTGACATGTAGAATACGTGGGGCCACAACAACTGTGGAGTACGTATTATATTTTATGTTATGTGTATTCATGGGGCCACAACAACTGTGGAGCATGAAGTATGGGGCCACAACAACTGTGGAGCATACACTACATGAGACACAGCAATTGTGACATGTAGAATACGTGGGGCCACAACAACTGTGGAGCATGAAGTATGGGGCCACAACAACTGTGGAGCATACACTACATGAGACACAGCAATTGTGACATGTAGAATACGTGGGGCCACAACAACTGTGGAGTACGTATTATGTTTTATGTTACTTGAATACGTGGGACCACAACAACTGTGGAGTACGTATTAACGCACTTATTAATCAAGACAATTGAATAAGATTCCAAGTCTATGTTAAGTCCAGTTTCAGATCAAATACATGATAAGTCAAGTTTTAGATCAAGTCCATGTTATGTTATACTCACGTACATGTTATGTTCAAGTTTATGTTATTTTCAAGTTCTTATTTATGTTATGCAGGTTTACGTTCATGCTATATTTCAAGTCCATGTTATGTTTCACGTTCATGTTATGTTGTTTGTTCATGTTATGTTTTAAGCTTAAGTTCATGCCATGTTAAGTCAAGTTCAGTTCACGCTTAAGTTCTGGTTAAGTCATGCTATATGTCAAGTTATACTATGTTTATGTATGACTATAATTATGCATTTATGCTTTTACTGCCATGCATGCATTTTTAACCTGTGTGTGAGTTTTATGTTAACTTACTGAGATTTGTAATCAAATCTCACTGTGGTAGTCCCAACTACCATTCCCCCGAATGGTAGATCTTGTTACAGGACCCAAAGGAGAATTGGAATCTGACCAACTGAATACGGTCGACTAGGCCACGGTGCGATGTTGATGATGGTATAGTATTTAACTTAGGTTAATACTTGTACTTTTGGAGTTGTATCTCAAGTATTCTTTTGATCACAACCATTTTGGACTAGTGTGGTGATCACGGCTTTTTAGTATGCCTTTATGTATGAATTATGTTTCAAGTATTTGGGATATATTTAGTTTGGTGCATAGTATTGCTAAAGAAAAAAATTATCCGCTGCGAATATTGCATAATGCTAGATGCATGTTAGGAACATTGCATCTTATATGTCATGAACGGGGGCAGGTAACCTTGTGTTGCATGTCTCGACGCTTCAAATGTCCGTTCAATCCCAAGCGGAATTTGGGGGCGTCTCATCTGTCATAGGCTTTATTCATGTCCAATTTAAGGCCATGTAACCCTCCCTTTCTTTTAGCCTAGCCTTCATTGTATGTAGGATTCAAATGCTACAATGATATTGTCTGTTATGAGCCTTCTTAGCACAAATGCTATCTGAGTGGGGGAGATGATGCTTGGTAAGATTTTTTTTAGCCTATATGCCAAAGTTTTTGCAATAATCTTGTAAAGAACATTGCATAAACTTATAGGTATGAAGTCTGTGACTGTATTTGGGTTCAGCTTATTTGGGATGAAGGCTATGAAGGTTTCATTGTGTTTGTCATCCCATTTTCCTCCATTTAGGACTTTTAAGGTTGCCTTACAGACACGATTGCTCACTGTCTCCCAGTATTTTTGAAAGAACAGGGCAGGGAAGCCATCAGGCCCAGGGGATCCGAGAGGGTTCATGCTAAAAACGACCTCCTTGATTTCTATTGCTGTGAAGGCTATGGAGAGTGTGGAGTTCATTTCCTCAGTAACAACTTGCTGCATTAGGGTCAGACATTCCTATATACCAGTTGGATGGGAGGTTGAGAAGAGGTCCTTGAAGAAATCCTGAAGAACATGGCATATTATCTGAGGATCTTGGGTTACTTGACTTGTGGATGACTATATCCTATTGATAGTATTTGTCTTTTTTCTTTGGCTTGAGCGCTTGTGAAAATAATTTGTGTTTTGATCTCCATCCTTTAACCATGCTTGTTTTGCTCTTTGTTGCCACTTTAGACTTTCAGCATCCATAAGAGAGTTGAGCTCTTGTTGGACATTCTTTATTTCCTCATGTAGGTTGCCCTGGTTTGTCTCATGCATGTGGTTAAGCTGCTTAGTTTTCTCTTTTAGGAGTTTTCCTTGGTCCCTTCTCATGGTCCTGCTTCAAGCCTTTAATTCTTCTTGATAGAAATCGAGCCCTTGTAGGGTGCTGTGCAATCTACTTAGAGAATTGGCTGAGGATTCCCAGACATTTTTAATGAGGCCACCACAATCCTTCTGCTTGGTCCAAGCTGATTCGAACCTAATATTCTCTTCTTCTTCCCCATGTTGGTTTGGCCTTTTGTCTGGATTAGGATAGGTTTGTGATCAAATTGGGTGTAGTCTAGGTGAGACACTATATGGTTGGCAAAGTGATTAAGCCATAAGGTGTTTCCACATGCCCCGTTGAGTCTTTCCTTAGTGAAATGTTTGCTCTCATTATTGTTTGTCTAGGTAAATCTATCTCCACTGAAGCCCAGGTCATATAGATTACAGAAAGATAATGCATCTCTGAAATGTACCATTTGTCTATATGGTTTGTTTGAAGCTCCATATTTGTCTATATGGAAAGTCCCTTGCTTTCCTCTTCCAGGATTTGCCTTTCATAGGCTTGTAGAGAGAGTTCTCCTTGTTTCCGAGGTCACTCTTGGGGGAGTTAGCCCCTTTGTTTGACTTTTGGGGGTTATTTAAGGAAAGTGCCTTAGGTGTCAGCATAACTACATCATCAGTATATGGGGATATAGGATGCGAAGGGCTTACCTGATTGGGAAATATAGTAAAGCCCTGGGGAAAACTGTCTTGTCTTGGTGTAGAGAATCCATGTAAGGAGCAAATCATGGGATCTATGAGGGCAGGAGGGGTACTCGAGCCAGAAATCACCCAACCTTCCCTAGTAGGAGTTCCACCAACACGGGTTTGGTTGACCTCCTTAATTCCTACTGCCATTGCCAGAGTAGGTGCCTCGTTTGCTGTTTTTGATGTGGACTCCCTGTAGCAGGGGCTGTTGCCTCCTTCCTCCTCTGGGTTCCCTTTTCAGGGTGATCCATGGTGCTCCTACTCCATAGAGCCACCGTACTTCTTCAAGAAGACCACTTTTGCAGAAAAAGAACTGGCTCATAGCCATTGCCCATGCCTTTATGGGCAGTTCCCTCTCTCATGCATGAGTCAACCACATTTGAAATAGAATATGGGAAGGCGTTTATACTTGAAGGAGAGCCAATTTTGTTTGTTGCTAAACTTGAAAAACAACCTCTTGGGAGAGGTTTAGTAACATTGACTTAAACTTTGACTCTTAAAAAACAACCCCAACCATACCCCTTTGTATCTACCTCAACCTCAAGGAATTTTCCTAAACCAGATCCCATTAGCACTCCAATTTCCTTGTTCATTCATGCGAATGGAAGATTATGTATCTGGACCCAAAAGGGTTTGGTATGGAACTGAATCTTTGAAAGGGATAGAATTCCCTCAAACTCTTTCATGCAAACAAGGTGATGGTCAAAGGACCATGGCCTTCCCTGCATTACTTTTTGTTTGTCTGAGTAGAGTTGGAACTTCATGAGGAACTGGTTTGTACCAAGCTCTTTGAATGTAACCCATCCCTCAGTACTCCATATCTTGGACATGGTCGATTTGAAAGCTTCCCTATTGGTTGTTTTGTCGTTGAATATCATTGCAAGGAGACAAAGTTCTCATTTTAGGTTTGATGATAAAACAGCTTCATCTGGGGGGATGATCTTCTTCTATCAGTTTCAGTGACTCCCAACATCTCGTAATATCTTCTACCATTGTTACACTCTCTACAGACACAAGCCTTAGAGACAAAATAGCACTATCAAACGGACAAAATTGAGAGAACCTCACCCTACCAATAGGAGAGGACCAATGTTACTTCTTTTCGCCCATGTTGCTTGCTAGGCATTTGTCAGTACCACCATGATGTAACTTCTTCTTCTTTTTTCAGATCGCACACCACGATGTAAAATTATAAGTAAAAAATGCTCCTCATATTTTTAATTTTTCACAAATATAGTCAAATTATCACATTTTCATTATATAGTCACTATTATTTATATATATATATATACTCTCTAAAATAGAACAATTAAAATTACTTTTAAGTCATCTATTTCTTATTCATATGACCGTCAGATTTTAACAAATATATTAATTATATATGTGTTTCAAATTAAGTAGTAAAGTGATCATTTTAAAGAGTATAAAATGTGATAATTTTTTCCTTTTCTTTCGTAGTAAGTGTAATGCAACAAGTAATTAAACTGATTATTAGAAATTTAGAATGTATTCTCTTATGCAAGTGCATGATATAAAAAGCAACTAAAAGAGTTACGGTAAATTTTTTTGGGAAAATGATAGATCCACTGCTCCTAGCTACCACTCACATTTTTTAATCTATTTTGTGATTAAGGAAGTGTTTTTTTAATGATGTTGTGAATATTTTTTAAAAAATATTTAAAAGTGTTAAAAAAATATATGTAAAAAAACAACAATAACAAAAAATAATAAGACCCACTTATGCCTAACGGTAGCTCCCAGCTACAGCTGGGAGCTGTGGGTGTAGCATGGTCCATTTTCCTGATTGGCCTTTATTTGGCTTGAGTCTCGAACATCGGTATATCGATAGCTTCTATAAGTTTTGAAGAAGAGAGTTGTTAGGAAGCAACCCCTATTTTAATACATTGGCCACATCGGCCAGAGTGTGGGATGAGGTGGATTTTTCTTTAACCAAATAAAACAAAATGGAAGAAATAAAAGTATTAAAATGGGTGGTAAAAATAGTTGAGGAAATACGTCTCACCTCGCCCAAGTTCGTCATGCTCACCTCGCCTAATTTAGAGAGAGGGAGAGAGACCGAGAAATGGCCAAGTAACTTTTTATCATTCTATTTAAATACACACATATTTAGGTAATAAGATAGAAAAAAAATGATAAATTACATGATGATTAAGTGAAAGTGTGTCGTATAAGCCTTTTATATGATTGGCTTTTATTCGTTTAAAGAATAACAGCCAATCAACACACCAACATGGCACGTGTGATGTTTTATTGGAAAGAAAGTAATTTTATTTCTTTTTTAGAGCAACATTTCATTAAATTAAAAAGGATAATGATAGACTTACTATCATCCTACTACTCTTTTACTACTCTATAGTGTATTTGAATTTTTTTTTTCTTTTCAGGATTTTTTAACATTTTTAATCATTAAGAAAAAATTAAAAAATTATATAACTTTACTAATAGTCACTTCATTAACCATTAAGTAAAAGAAATTAAAAAAAATAAAGAGAATGGTAAAGGAATAGTTGAAAGTAATAAGTCTATTAGTATCTAATTAAAAAAGTGAAATTCAAATGACTAAACAAATATTCTGTTATAAACAATGTGAGTCATAAAAAAAAAAAACAATGAAAAAAAAGAAGGAAAAAATAAAGCCGTTTTGCAACGGTTAGACCGAAATTAAGGCAACAACAGTACCCAATAAAATTCGTCCACATAAGCAAGCTCACACAAAAGCCACACAGCAGCAATACACTCAATCAAAATTAAATAATCTTACAACAACGTGAAACACGAAATTGTTCTTTCGTCTTCGACCCTCCCAATCGCAAGTACCGTTGCCACCGCTCGTTTTGTTGCTTGCTGCAAGTTCTGTCGCCCACCGATGGCCAAAGAGGGAGAAACCTCTCTCTGGGAGTCTCGCACTCTAAAAATGCTCAAAAGCAAGAACACGCACCACCTTGATCTCTGCCACTAGAATCCCCTCGCTTGCAACTCAAACTCATAGACAAACCCACCGAAATGCAGGGCTCTATCTTCCTTCTAATTTCGGCCTTTGCCATCGTGTTGGTCCCCGTTGTCTTCTAAGTTCTATCCCCTAGCCTCTTCTTTCTCGAGAGGACCTTTCCTTTGTTTCACTGGCTTGAGCTTGACCATCTCATAGCCCTAGACCAAGCCAGGCACACCCCGGATCGAGACATGGGAGAAGGGGGAGGGGGGAGAGGATTTCAGTAGGTTCCGTGGGTTGGGTTTTGATGTAGGGTTTGCGATAGTTGCATCCATGTGAGAGGATGAGACATGAAAGGATTTCGGTGGGTTGTTGCTGCGAGAAGATGAGACGGGGGAGAGGGTGGAGAGGGGAGAGGGGAGAGAATGGGTTACGTAGGTTCAATAGGTGCAAGTTTCATGTGGGATGCAAGCACATCACAATTAGAATGGGGAGTCTACGTGTCAACAGCCCATTGATAGACCAACCAGTTTGAAGTTATTCTAAAAAAAAAAAGCAAATAACTTTTAACCGGTCAGTCCAATATCTCTCAAATAACAGCCTTCTAACATATGAGTGACACGTAGACTTTACATGTTAGATTTCATGCAGTTGCACATCAGGGGGATGATTTGAAATTCATCCCCTCGCTCTCCTCTCACACAGAAAGAAGAACTTTTGCTTTGCGATGGTGGCAAGAAAATCCTTGGACCTATTCTGCCCAACCCCTCCCAGGTGACCTTCCCTGTGAAATTACTCTTAATCATGCAGATTTTCTTCCATTTAAGCATGCAGATTCCGTACAGCCCCTTAGAGTCCTTTTTTCATATATAATCACAATTGGAGTTCCAATCCCCTAGAAGTGATCATCCTCTATTAATTCTCTTTTTATTTTCACTTATAAGAAAGAAATACTCCTTTTATTTTTTAAAATTTGGGCCTATCGGTTTCTATCGATCATCTTTACCTCTCTTGTCTTCTCTTTCCCTTTGAATCCATTTGGAAAAACAAAAAAGGTAAAAAGCCAAAAAGAAGAAGAAGAAGGAGACGGAGATTGTTCGAATCGTGCGTGGTGATGCGTTGGAGTTGGAGGCTTCTGTGTGAAGTGGTGAACCACGGGTTGCCATTGGTGGTGCCGAGCAATGGGAAGTAGCATCGTGTTAGGTACTTTGCCAAAAAGGCCTAGACAAAAACAATTTGAGATGTGTGAGAGAGAAAGAGAGAATAGTTTGAGCAAATCTTCTAACTAGTGGGCGACAGACGATGGATTGGTGACGGAACTGGTGTCGACGGACTGGTGATGGTGTTGTGCGGCGGTGGGCGATAGGGAGATAGTGTTGGAAGGACTTTTGAATGAAAGGCTCAAATCAATTTTTGATTGGCGGTGAGGGAAAAATAGTGTTTTATTATCTCGTGTAATGAGTCTATTGTAATTTCTTTAGAATTCCTGACATGGCGGAGTATGAGTTGAGGCTGTTAATGCCTCACCTTCGGATGAACCCCTGCGAAGTGGGTTTGAAAAAAAAAAAAAAACTAGTGTTCGCTATATTCTTTGATGTAGCCGACGAAATTATTGTCATAAAGCAGTTATTTTATATGAGCCCACTAGGAGATGGGCTATATCGTGATAGAGAGCCGAAGCAGCTAATGATGTACAACGATGGAAAAGAGGGAGTGGAAGGGTGAAATCTCGCTGGATTGGACAAATAAGGGGTTATTGTATGAATTTCAGAGAGTTGAGGGACCATATCTCGCAAATATTTGGAGATAACTCGGCCAAATCCCGTGGATGAAGAACGGAGAAATAAAATAGCGGAAAAAAGGGTATATGTTTGATAAACTTTTTCTTTTTGTTTGATTTTTCCAAACAGTTGATTTTTTTATTTTTTGTTGGGGTGAAGAAAACGGAGAGAGAGAGAGAGAGAGAGGGGGGGAAGAAAACGACCCGAGGGATCAACCCATATGGCCATATAGGAGGAAAAAACCACATTCGACAAAGAAGAAAAGTAAAATCGGAGAAACTATTTGTGGGTGATGCGAGTGAGAGAATATGTCAGGAGGAGGAGAATACAGCGATGAGAATCATTTGCTGAATCCTACTAATTCAAATAACATAGACGAAGATGAGTTGGAGGCTCAGGAGAGACATAGCGCTAACATCAACGACAGAGGAGGAGGAGGTGCCTTCCAGGATCTGCTCAAGCATTTGGATCGAGGCTTCTCGGGACGGCGCAACAGTTTCAAGCGCGTCGACATAAGAGATCATATTAATCATCATCAGCATCATGCATTACTAGACAATCATAATCACCTTAATCATCTCAATGCTTCCGATGCTAACGACGTCCTTGGCGACAGTGCCCCTCCCGAATGGGCTTTGCTCCTTATCGGCTGCCTTCTTGGCCTCGCCACCGGTCTCTTTGTCGCTGCTTTTAACAAGGGGGTTTGTTCTTTTTTCTTTTACTTTTTTCCTCTTATTATTGCTGCATGTATTTTCTTAATTTCCTTTAAATTGTCCCCTTCATCTGGATCTGATATGACCAGAGTCTATAGGCTCGCTCTTGTTTGAATGATAGGATTTCACTTTATTTTCTGTATACTTACTGTGTATTTGAGTTATGCTAAAGGCTTTCATTATCTGTACTTGAGCTTTGCCTACTGCTATGAATAAAACTTCTTGATTACCTATAAAAAAAAAAAAACATTTGTTACTAAGCCCCATGTCTATAATAATGCACTGAATTTGTGAACGCAGTCAGGATTTAGTAAAGTGCAACATCGATGAGGTTTCCTCACTTTTTGTTTTCCAGTTATGGTCTCATTTATGATCTAGGAGATAGCCAAAACCCATATGGCAGATTTGGATTTAACCTTGATGCTGCTGTCCGTGGTTGGGACTTGCAAATCTCTCAAATCAAACTTTTAAACAACAAATGCAGCTTGCCTGCACCAGTTTTTAAACCCAAAGCTCTCACCATTCCTCCTGAATAATTAGCAAGACCAATTTAGTATTTTCCTTGTTATTCACTCATTTATTTAAGATGCAAGTGCATGATCACCATCCCATTCTTGCATGTTCGGGGCATTTACTGTTCTCCATGAAGTTTTCTATTAACAGTTACTGATAGCTTGGTGCTCATCCAGGTGCATGTCATACATGAATGGGCATGGGCTGGTACACCAAATGAGGGTGCTGCTTGGCTTCGTTTGCAGAGATTGGCTGATACTTGGCATCGTATTCTCTTGATACCAGTCACAGGAGGTGTTACTGTGGGCATGATGCATGGTTTACTTGAAATATTGCACCAAATAAGGCAATCAAGCTCCTCTCAAAGGAGAGGTTTTGATTTGGTTGCCGGAGTCTTTCCCACCATAAAGGCTATCCAGGCTGCTGTAACTTTAGGTACTGGTTGTTCTTTGGGTCCTGAAGGCCCCAGTGTAGATATTGGAAAATCATGTGCCTATGGATTCTCATTGATGATGGAAAACAACCGAGAAAGGAAGATAGCACTTGTTGCAGCTGGGGCAGCTGCTGGAATTGCTTCAGGTATGTAGATTTTCTTGTCTCAAATTGTTTTCATTCGAGATATTGAAATTCTGGACTTTTCCCTATAGTTCAGGATATATATATTTTTTATCAAGTACTCGTATAGTTAACATTTGTACATTTTTTTTCTGTTTCTTTATTTAGTGTGAATTAGAAGAAGACTCAAATTTTTGATTGATAAAATTTATTAGATATGAATGTATTCCACATAAACAAAGGATTGAGGATTAGGTCACAAGTTCAGTCCCTTGTGCAATCAAAGTGATCTTGGAACGACATGTTTCGTGCAATTTTATTTTTATGGTGCGGCTAATCAAAGTACTTCGTATCTTTGTTTCCCTTGTCTTCTCTTCTGGTGTGGCTACTCAGATGGAGAAGATTTTTTTAGCATTATTATGAGGAGGAATTGGGGAGGAGGCCAAGTTCCATCTGGTTAGTTGAGACAAGGTGGTTTGCTCTCTGATCTTTAGTGGAGTGTTGTGGGTCATAACCTGGGGATATGTAATTAGGCTCTTCTAGGGATATGATTATGGCCGTATCACCAAGAAGGCGAGTCTTTGTGGAGGGCTGTAATTGATTCCAAGTATGGAGAGGGGGAGAAGAGGGGGGGGGGGGGAAGGTTGGTGTTTTAATGAAGTGAGGGGTGCACATGGAGTGGGTTTCTGGGAAAATATTAGGAATGGGCGGGATGTTTTGCTGGTCATGTTAGATTTGTTGTTGATGAGGAAACCGGGTTAGATTTTGGCATAATGTTTGGTGTGTTAATTTCGCCCTGAAGACCATGTGCACTTCCCTATTCTAGGAACATGAAGTTCATTGTACAAGGCTCTGGCTTGTTAGAGCTAGACTCCTTTTCCTTGGAAGTGCATTAGGAGGAGCAAGGTGCCTTCCAAGGTCGCTTTTTTTTTTTTTTTTCTGGTTGGACAGCATCGCTTGGAAAAATCTTGACCATGGACAACTTGAGAAAGCATGGAATAATTGTTATGGATTAGTTTTAGATGTGTAAGAAAAGTGGTGGACCTGTGGATTATTTATTACTTCATTGTGAGGTGGCAAGGGGGCCTAGGAGGGTGAATCTGGACTTGCATAGGTGATGCCTAGGAGGGTGGTGGGTCTTTTTGAGTGTTGGAAAGGCCTTCAGGGCAACCCACATTTTGCTGTTATATAGAAAATGACTCCTTTATGCCTGGTGTAGCATTTGGCTTGAAAGGAATGCTTGAAGCTTTGAGGATAGGGCGCGCTCTTGTGATGATAGTAGAAGTTTTTGTTTTCATACCTCATTCCTTTGGGCTTCTGTCATTGTACTCAATGGATCTACTATTCATGACTTTCTTGTATTTATTTCTAGTGCCTAACTTGTAATAGGTGTTCTCATACTCCTTGTGTACTTGGGCAACCCTTGTTTACTTGTTTTATTATACTTATCAAAAAATGTTTTTATTTTGGTAGATCCTAGTTAATCTTCCAGCACAATATTATTCCACGTTTTCATCTCAAGACTTAAAGTTGTTAATTTTCTTTACAACCTTTTCTCTCTGCCAGGTTTTAATGCAGCAGTTGCTGGTTGTTTTTTTGCAATTGAAACTGTCTTAAGGCCTCTTCGTGCAGAGAACTCTCCTCCTTTTACCACTGCAATGATAATATTGGCCTCTGTTATATCATCAACAGTATCAAATGTTTTACTCGAGACGAAGTCCGCTTTTACGGTGCCTGCATATGACTTGAAATCTGCTGCTGGTAGATTATGTTACCCTCATTATTTTCCTTCTTGTTAGATTCAGCATATGCATCTGATACAGGATTACACGTGTGAATTCTCTGATATGCTTATATGATAATTGTGTTGGTGTATATACATTTCTCTCCTTGATTATTTTCTTAAGTAATTACAACTGTAGGTAATTTTTCCGAAAAGAAAAGCAAAAGTATTAATTTTCTGAGGCATATTATGTATGTATTAACATGGTAAACTAAAGTCATTGTTGGCAAGTTTTGGCTCTGTTTAATGCATATAGGGCTGAATAAAGTTGCCTTCCTTGGGATGTACCATTTCTGTTTGTACTTTCTATAGGCCTAAACTCTCTAATTTTTTTCTCAAACGTGTAATTGGAGATTAAAAAATTTTGTTGCACTTTGGTTGGAATTTTTTTTACTATCTTTCTTTTTTATATATTTTGGACTGTCCAAAGTGCATATTGGTGGGAAATTTTTTCTAGGAGAGGGGCCACTTATAACCATGGCTTGAAAAAACAGTTCAATTCATATTGAATCAGCCTATTGAACTCAATTCAGTTAGAGTAGTGTATTATTTGGTTTAAGCCAACAAACCAGTTAGATTGGCTATTCAAACCAATTCCTTTAGTTTGAATGCGAGAACTAAGCATATATAAAAATTTGAGAGAACTAAGCATATAGTTTTGTTTCAAACCAATTCCTTGCGTTCCAAAGATGATTAATTATTTATTTATTTTTATCATGTATGAAAATTTGAGAGAATGAAGCATATATAAACTTTCTTACTAAGATAAGCCTCTATATTCAATGCGAGCTAGCAGTGTCAATGGTCATTTACAACTCCCAAAGAGCTTGCTATCCAACTTGCCTGCCTTTTATGTATTTTTTTTTCCACCATCTGTAGGCCAAACGACATTAGAAGTTATTTAAGTTTTTTTTTTTTTTTTTGGGGGAGATGGGGATAGAGCTTAAGGTCTATCTTGTGAAGTGGAACAAGGTGTGTCTGTTAGTTGCAAAAGGTGGGGTATGGGTGAGAAATTGATTCTCTTTAATCAAACTCTCTATGGCATTATGCATATGAAAGAGAGAGCCTTTGGAGGGTGCTATTGGAAATGAAATATGGCAGCTTAATGGGAGGTTTGGGTTCCAATGAGGTAAATGGGTCTTTTGGGGTTAATCTTTGGAAAAACATTAAAATGGCTTGGGGGAGTTTTTTTGTAACGACCCGGCCCAATAATTATAAGGTTGGAATATTGATAATTTTATTGTGGCTAAATTATATTTAATGGGCTATATTGGATAAACCCACGAGCTATGAATTATTGAGGTTGATTAGGAAATTTAATTAGGCTCAATAACTAGGTTAAATCCTATTTAATATTTATTGAATGAGTTAGACTCTTTTTAGAATTTAAAGATCGGCCATTAGAAATTTATGTCAATTTAAAATCATCACTAATTGATGTTCTCTACACAGTCTTAGTCACTCTAAATCCTATATTAAATGAACTACTAGAGTATGTTTTTAATTTCAAACACACTAGATTTACAATTCTAGAATCCTCTTCACCTTAAAATTCCTAAAACCAACCTATACACCATCCTATAAATAGAGTCCCATGCAGTGTACGTACACCTACCTCTTCAAGACTAGACTTTTTGTTTTTAGCTCTCTTTTCACCTTCAGCATGCCGTAGCCTCATCTCCCCCACCATGAAACATGACAAGGCCACCATCGTCTCTTCCTCCCTCATAATCACAACCGCTGTTGTCCCTCCATTGCACCGTGATCAATTTTATGTCGAAAATTTTAGGAAACAACACTACAAGGTAAGTAGCTTGATCATAAATTAGGATTAACATACGTTAGCTAGTTATATATATTATTATTAAAGCTAGCTCTTTGGAAGCTAGTGTTTATGTACTATGCATGTCATGATATTTGCAAGCACGTCATTCATCATGTTTCATTCCGCATATTATAGCTATATATGTATTATGCATCTCACGTTGCATAAAACATATAAACTTTTATAAGATCAAGTGTAAGATAAGCTCAAAACAGTTAATCAAATGGCCGTTTAGATGCATGGTACCAATGCAATCAGGGTGGATGTGCAAACCACGGACTCAAGTGTGGTCCACTATAGTATTTTATTAGATCAGATCAGCGGTTCTCCTTATGGCCACAGGATGTGGGATTGGTGCACAATCTTTCACACATGGTTAAGTGTGTTGGCCAGTTAGAACAGTCAGATAATTTAGATCATCCAGACAAGTCAGTTAATTCAGATAAGTCATTCATGTCATAGCATACGTATGAACAGTCATAATTTTAAGTTCTCAGCATGAAATATTTTATGAAACGTCAATAATTTTCGAGGCCTGAGACAAGGGGACCCTTTATGCCTACTCTTATTCATTTTAGTGATGGATGTACTGAGTAAAATGTTGGAGGGGTTGGTGGACAGGGGATTTATCTCGGGCTTCTCTATGGGTAGTTGCCCACATGGTAGCTTGACAGTATCCCATCTTCTCTTCGCTGATGATACACTGATTTTTTGTGAGCCTGATCCTGATCAGTTTCGCTCTTTGAGAGCCCTTCTTCTTTGCTTAGAAGCTGTCTCTGGTCTTAAGGTTAATCTTTCAAAGTCTGAAATAGTTCCAGTTGGCTTGGTCAATAATTTAAGTGGAGTGGTAGATATCATGGGCTGCAAGGTGTCCTCCTTGCCTGTGAAGTACTTGGGACTTCCATTGGGGGCTTCGCACAAATCCAAGGCTATGTGGGTTGGATTGTTGAGAAAATTGAAAGAAAACTAGCGGGTTGGAAGATGATATATTTATCTAAAGGTGGACGAATCACACTAATCAAGAGTACGTTATCTAACCTTCCAATGTACTTTTTATCATTATTTCCTTTGCCAGCAAGAGTGGTGAATAGATTGGAGAAGATTTTTCTTGACTTTTTGTGGGGAGGATTAGAGGATGAGAAAAAATTCCATTTGATTAAATGGGATAAAGTATGCACTCCCTTGTCCTTTGGTGGGCTGGGGGTCAGAAAATTGAGAACATTCAATAAGGTCCTTCTTGGAAAATGGCTCTGGCGGTATCATCAGGAAGGGGATGCCCTTTGGAGGAGCATCATAGACGTTAAATACGGGACATTGTGGGGTGACTAGTGCTCTAATGAGGTAAGAGGGGGGTATGGTGTGGGAGTTTGGAAATCCATTCGGAATGGATGGGAAGACTTACTCGGTAATTTTAGACTAGAGGTGGGGAAAGGTGGCATGATATTTGGTGTGGTGATGTGGCTTTGAAAAACACTTTCTCCTCTCTTTATAGAATTGCGGCTGATAAGGATGCCTTGGTGGTTGACAATATGACCATTTCCACTGTTTCTCTGCAATGGTCCGTGCGATTCACTAGAGCTGTATAGGATTGGGAGGTGGGAGACATTGCTGATTTTTACAATGTGCTTCATGCCTTGAAAAACCAAGTAGGAAGGGAGGACAGACTTCTTTGGAAACCTGCAGGGAATAAGAAATTTTCAGTCCATTCTTGCTACAAGGCATTAACGTCTCACTCCTTCAATGTCTTCCATTGGAAGTGCATTTGGAGGAGCAATGTTCCCCTCAAGGTTGCATTTTTCGGTTGGCTGGCTTCCCATGGGAAAATTCTGACTATTGACAAGTTGAGAAAGTGTGGTCTCTACTTAATAGATTGGTGCTCTATGTGCAAGCACGATAGCGAATCAGTAGATCACCTACTTCTTCATTGCAAAGCAATCAAGGCTTTATGGGATGAAATCTTCACTAGGCTCGGTCTTGCATGGGTAATGCCTAGGAAGGTGATTGACTTATTGTCATGCTGGAAAGGGATACGGGGTAATTGCCACATTGCAACTATTTGGAAGATGGTGCCTTTATGCTTAATGTGGGGCACATGGAATGAAAGAAATTGTCGCTGTTTTAACAATAGGGAATGCTCTCTAGAGGATTTTAGGGACATTTTCTTTCATACATTATTGCTTTGGGCTTCTCCATTGTTTTGAATGGAACGAGTTTTAATGACTTTTACACTACTTTTCGTATCACAGTTTGTAATTAGGCTCTCTTTTGTATACTCCTTGTGTACTCGGGTTTTGCCTAATTACGTGGATCAATAAAATCTTTCTTATAAAAAAAAAAATTATGAAAAACCTTATGTTAAACATAATGAAAAACTTTATGTTAAGTATGTTTAGGTTATTAGGTTTCTTACTGAGTCATCGACTCATTTTAGTTTGTTTTTATACTTTTAAACAATTACATGTCAGAATATTTATGAATGTAGAGTTGCAGGACGAGATTTATTCCAGGAAGGCGTGACAGTGGTCTAGATCATGTACAGAGATTTTAAGTTATGATTTTTTATGGCACAAACTTTGAGAAATTTAAATAAATGCTTTCGCGCGCAATATCTTATGATCTTAGTATTTTAATAAAGAATGATTTATATGTAGCATCTTTATATCTGGCGCTTCCTTCAGAATAAAAGAAAATATTTTTAAGTCAAGGTCAGTACTCCAGCTCCCCAGATCTTTAAAAGAATAACTTTATTATTAACCGTGGAGAGCGGGGTATTATAGTTGGTATAAGAGCCAGGTTGAAGATTCTGTAGACTTTTAAAAAAAGAAAAAAGAAAAGTCTAGGCCAAAGTCTCTGCAAGGCATGTCCTGCTATGCAGTAAGTATCTTGAACTATTACTGTTTTCTTGTTATAATTAAGTTTCAAATATATTTTTAGACGGATGCACCTATTACGTAAAAGAGTTGTAGAGCATGAGATATGGATGTTGCTAAAGGTGAGGTTAGGAAGTTTTGCTTTTAAGATTAATGGTGCATATGTTCGTGAGGAAATAGTCTATTATTTTGTGGAGTTTTATCTAAGGAAATTAGGAATGAATTTAGAGGATTTTTGAAGTCATGAGATAAATTTATGTATGGCGTATGGTATTTCATGATGATTGGCAGTAAATATCTTATAGTAATGCGATTTTATCGCCTAGCACAAGTTGTAAGATTTAGGATCTGACCTTTGTAGAGTTTTGTGTTATTGTTTAAATAAGGTTATTATTTTATGTCGAGAGTTTAATGTATTATTTTATATAGAGATTTTTAATTACTATTTTGTGGAGTTAAGATAATGGTTGGGTGAAATTATTATTAGGCTTTTAAATCGATCCTATTGTTAAGGTTGATACCTTTTTTTTTATAAGTGTTAAGGTCGATACTTATTTAGGCTTGGATTGAATTTGGAGTGTGTGATGGTTGACAAGTAGCATGTCAACGTGTATGCCTAAAGGATTAGTAAAGCATCGAACTAAAATATGGGACGGTCACAATTTTTTAATATTAGGTTTGATTAAAGAATCGAGGATTTAAAAGAGACATAAAAAGTATGTGGCGGATAAGTATGTAAGTTATTTGAGGTCTACCAAATTTCGAGGACAGAATTTTTATAAGAAGGAGAGCTTATAATGATCTCGCTCAATAATTCTAAGGTCGGAATATTGGTAATTTTACTGGGGCTAAATTATATTTAATAGGCTATATTGGATAAGCCCACGAGCTATGAATTATTGAGATTGATTAGGAATTTTAATTAGGCTCAATAACTGGATTAAATCCCATTTAATATTTATTGAATGAATTAGACTCATTTTAGAATTTAAAGATATGCCATTAGAAATTTATTTCAATTTAAAATCATAACTGATTGAAGTTCCCTACACAGTCTCAGTCACTCCCAACCTATATTAAATGAACTAATAGGGTATGTTTTTAATTTCAAACACACTAGGATTACAATTTTAGAATCCTTTTCTCCTTAAAATTCCTAAACCCAACCCATACCATCCTATAAATAGTCTCATGCACTGTACGTACACCTACCTCTTCAAGCCTAGGTTTTTTGTTTTTAGCTCTCTTTTTACCTTCAGCATGCTGTAGCCTCATCTCCCCACCATGAAACATGACAAGGCCACCATCGTCTCTTCTTCTCTCCTAATCACAACCTTTGTCGTCCCTCTATCGCACCATGATTGATTTTGTGTCGAAAATTTGAGGAAGCAACACTACAAGGTAAGTAGCTTGATCATAAATAAGGATTAACATACATTAGTTGATTATATATTATTATTATTATTATTAAAGCTAGTTCTTTGGAAGCCAGTGTTTATGTACTACGCATGTCATGATATTTACAAGCACGTCATTCATCATGTTTCATTCCTCATATTAGAGTTATATATGTTTTTTTTTTTATAAGGAAAGAGTTATATATGTATTATGTATCTCATGCATCTCATGTTGCATAAAACACGTAAGCTTTCTTAAGATTAAGTGTGAGATAAGATCAGAATAGCTAATCAGATGCATGTTACCAATACAATCTGCATGGATGTGCAAGCCACGGACTCAAGTGTGGTCTACCATAGCATTTTATCAGATCAGATCAGCGGTTCCCCTTGTGATTACAAGATGTGGGACTGGTGCACAACATGTACACAAGGTTAAGTGTGTTGGTCAGTTAGAACAATCAGATAATTCAGATCAGCTAGACAAGTCAGTTAATTCAGATAAGTCATGAATGTAATAGCATACGTATGAACAGTTATGATTTTAAGTTCTCAGTATGAAATATTTTATGAAAAATCTAATGTTAAGTATGTTTACATTATGATGGGTTTCTTACTTATTCATCGACTCATTTTAGTTTGTTTTTATGTTTTTAAACTACCCCCGGTCAGAATATTTATGAAGGTAGAGATGCAAGACGGGACTTAGTCCAGAGAGGCGTGATAGTGGCTTAGATCATGAATAGAGATTTTAAGTTATGATTTTTTATGGCATGAACTTTGATAAATTTTAATAAATGCTTCCCACACTCTCTCTTATGATCTCAATATTTTAATACAGAATAATTTTAAATCTTTGTACCTGGCGCTTTTTTCAAAATAAAAGAAAATATTTTTAAGTCAAGGTCAGTGGTAGCACTCCGGCTCCCCAGATCTTTAAAAGGCTAACTTTATTATTAACTGTGGAGAGCGGGATGTTACATTTTTCCACTTTACTAGATTTGTTATAGGTCTAAAATCTACTTTTGGCATCATGTGTCGCATGGTAATCAATCTGTCAAAGGTTTTTTTTCTTGGAGTTATTTGTAATCTCTTGTTTTTAAGGATGCTTGTGTGGTGGATCATTGTCAACTCTTGCACGATTCTTGTAATTGATTTTCATGGCATGACCTTTCATGAATTCCTTGTATCACTAAACTAGCATACCTAGGCATTGCTCTTGTATATGTCCCATATACTTAGGCTTTTGCCTACTCTTTTGATCAATAAAAATTTGTTTACCAAAAAAAAAAAAAAAAAAAAAAGAAACTCTTGCACAATTCTCTTCAATGGTGTGTAAGTAGTTTTGTTAGGGAGGCCAATAACTGGTAGGTGGATCTTTTTGCATTGTATTTGACTGGTTGTATTTGAGTAGGGGTGATGCAATGGTGAAGATAAAATGGCCTGGGCCCATCTAGGAAATGGGTGGTTGAAGTAAAGTCATTTTTATATGATTGGAGAGAGAATTTTTTCATTTGACCAATGGCTTTAAGGAAGATTCTTACCATGGATAATGTGAAGAGAAGTTGGACATTGGAGTGATCGATCATGTTGCGTGTAAGAAGCAAGGTGAAACAGTGGATGACCGTCTTTTGTATTGCGAGGTTGCTATCTTTTGTGGAGCATGGTCTTTGGCCTATTTGGGATGGACTGCATTATGCGTTCTCAAGTGGGTATCTCAAGTAACCGTCAGTGCACACTATAATGGAGAATGATCCAATCTTGTTTATTGTGGTGTGCATATAGAGAAAGAAAATGAGCATAGTTTTGAGGATTGCAAAATTCATGTCATAATAGTTGCGTTTTCTATTTTGACTTTTCAAGAATTTTTAGTTCCTTTTTTCCTTTTACTAGTTAGGTGATTTCTTGTATACTTCCTATGTACTGGGATGGCATCTTTTTGCATCTCATTTAAATTTATGTTACCTATAAATTGGTAGTTGGAAAGAGGAGTGAACATTTGAAGGAGGTGCAAGTGACAGCTATTGAGAAAATATACAAGAAAGTTGCTTCAGTTGGTTTTATTTTGTGCACCAAACTTGAGTGCACAAGATTAGGTTGCCTTTGATTTAATCTGAAGAAAAGGGCTGGGATGCTAGAAATGGAAAAATATGTTTAGAGACAGCTAACAAAGCAAATGATAAACAGAGATGGTAAAGAATATGACCCTTGATTGGGTAGATTGGCTGAAATAAAATACATGTGGTGGGTCCTAAAGTAATGACTCAAGGAAATCCCAAACAGCAATTGCTAAAATTTGTGGTACTGAAATTTTTGCAGTGGTCTAAACTCCCTTCTCTTGAACGCTAGCATACATACAAGTTATTATTCTCACAAATAATGCGCAAGTTCCTATTTAACCATTGATGTGTATTGTGATCATTCCATTAGACATGTATAGAAGTTTGTGTGTTTGTGTTAAAAAAACTAAAAATGCAAAGAAATTCAGTTTGCATTTATCCTGGATGGCATGTATAGAAGTTCAACAAACATAAGATTTATGATATCGAACTCATAATTTGGGCATAGGAAAATGATAGTATGACTACCAAATATGCCCACAAAAAAAAATTCATTTAGGGACTTTGTTCTTGGACACCCTGTGCCGATTAAAAAAAAGTCATTCAGGTGGACCACACATTCTCTACGCCCTTCATTATGGGTTACTCACCCACACACCCTTCATTATGGGCTACTCACCCACAATAGTTTTGCATCGGTACCAGGTTTCATCATATGTCCAACATATAAACATTTATGACGTGCATTAATCATTCCCTTTTTCATAATTTTCATATCATAAGCTATAACATTCATACCTAGTTGGTTAACTTGCTTACAATGTAGCGAGTATTTTCCATCTGACTTGTTTTCATGCATTCGAATGCACTAACCAACACCACTCAACTGCAACCATTCTACAATTGATAGGTCTCTAAAGAGATTACCTAGAGTCACTGGCTTGAGCCATTAAGGCTTCTGTCCACTGCTACACATTCAGCTTCATGGCTGATTTATGAAGGGCATGTGCTTGAATTTCCAGCAAATATATCCTTGTAATTGGTGACTTTAGGTTCCAATGAGGTTCATGGACCTCATGGGTGTGGGTTTGCGGAAAAAACATTAGAAGTGGAATGGGGGGACTTTTTCAAGGTGTAGTTGTCTTGAAGTGGGTGATGGTCAAGGGTGAAATTTTTGCAAGACCTATGATGTGGTGACAGGGTACTCAAGGGGTCTTTTCCTGAGTTATATGGGATTGTGCGGAAGCAGGGTGCCTCTGTAACAGATCTTCTGGATATCTCAAGCAGTTCCCCTCGATGGCACATCAAATTTTATAGAACCTCTCAAGATTGGGACAGGTACTTTATCACAGAACTTTTCAAGCTATTGTACTCTACCAGGCCAAGAATCAGAGGCGGAGGCAAGGTCCTTTGGAGCCCATTCAAGAAAGGGAAGTTTACCATTCGTTCATTACTCTCTGTTTTACGATCTATGTTTGGTGTGATCAGGCCAACATGAAACTTTTTAAACTGAAAACACAAGGAAACCCTTTTTTTATATTCTTGGACTACCTGCATAAAATCTAACTCAGTAACAAAAATCTTGAAATCAATCCATCATACACATATCAAGTTAAAAACAAGTCTGAACAATCTTTTACCTAGCTTCAAAAGCCGTGAATTATGAACAATATCAAGTGGCAGAATCTCTTCACCTATGTTTCCTTGACAAGCATCAGCCTCTTGCACTATATAGCCATAGGGTTCTGTGTTTGACATTGAATGACAGTGAGGAATATGTTAGATATGTAAAAAAAGAAAAAAAAAGGAATTCTAGTTGTAGGGTGATTGCTCGAGAAAATTTGCATTGGAACGAGTTTGGAGGTTGCGCAATGGAGTAAACTCCTAGAACCCTTTAGGACTTGAAAGATGTACTCACCAAGCAGTGACTGTGTTTATGATGAATTTAGAATCAAGATTGGGTCTTGCACTGTTTTTATGCCAAAAACCATTCAAGAAAGATGTAGAAGTACAGTAAAAAGGTCATTATATATCTAAATTTGAACCTTGATGAAAAGAATTGAAAATACTTGAAAAAACTTGGCTAGATCACCAAAGGGAGGCCAACAGATGCGATTTCTATTAAGGGTGACAAGGTGGTGATTTTATTAAATTATATGTGTTCTGAAAGGGATAGTAGCATCAAGAGGGAATTATGGCTGAGCTGAAATGAAGATGTTTAATGCCCTTTTTATAAGAAAAAGTTGTGGTTTTCTTGGGCTATATTAAAGCTGATGAAAGTAGGTATTTAGGGATTCTAGAAAACTCCCAACTTCTATTTGCAAATAAGGAAATTCCCTAGGCTCTTTGAGAGGCACGGCAGACCTGCCCTTAGGGTTTCTAGAGACTAAAATTCTGATTTGGAAGCTGTCCCAGTTTAGGCAACTTTTCCTTTTTCCCGTACAAGCCTTATTAAGATCTAATTTGGCAAGTTTTTTTCATCTACTTGACTTCTATACCTTATCAGCATTTAAATAAAGCCAAAGCAGTAACTAACACAATAGATCAACACTTCAAAGCAGTCAATTCAGCTGGAAATACAAAAATAAATAAAATTCTAAACTACTCAAACTAGAAAAATAGAAACTCTAATTTCAAGCCAATTTCAAGCCCTAGGTACTCGAGTATGACAAGATTGCACAAAATATTTGCAACCTCTAGAAACTCTGTTGAGACTTGGTAGGGCTGTTAAAATGTTTAACCGGTGAGAGGAAACAGAATCATCAAGCTGGATCACTACTTTTTTGTTTACAATTAAGAAGATATTTTATAAATACTGGAATAGGCGGGATCAGTAATTGAAACACATTTGGTACTTTTACTATTGAAGCTTGGGGAAAAACCCTAGAATCCTCTTGCCAGTAAGTGCAAGCAGCAAGAGGGAACCAAGATTGCAATTTAAGGCTTGCAATATGGAGTTGCAAATATGGATAGATTCATTGGAAAGTGTTCGGATTTGTTTCTGGATAAAGTTTGAAGGAAAGGTTTCTTGAAATCAAAGGATTTCCTTACTTCTAGGGTGCAGCAGCCTCTACGAGTGATTTCCAATCACTATACTTAATTTTTCTATTGCGTAAGATTGAGAACAAAGAGCTGACAGTTCTTGGAGTATTAACAATTTCTTGGACGGCTACGGTTCTATTTTGTGGAATGGAAAACTGACATTGCTGGAAGGGTATCTCCTCTTGGCAAGCTGCAATTTTTATTGTAACTTTTTGTACCCTAAGGTCCCTTTTATAAGAGCATTGCATTGTTTTAGCTAAAGTTTTAGCCAAAGAAGTCAATTTTTCTATTTCGCTGCTTTGCATAATCATTTGAAATTTACCTCACATTGTACAAGTTAATCATTTCCCTAAATTATTATAGTATTATTTTTTATTGGGGGTCCCACGAATCAACTGCTACCAAATGGTCTGAAATCCCATCAGCCCTGTGTTTGTTTCCTGAGAAGGATATAACTCTTTCAAAAGCAAAAATTTCTATCCTTGCTCTAAAACTACGTGTCCATCTTATCAAAGGGGTAACAAATCTCTTTAAGAGTGGCATTTTTAGTCTCTGCACTTACTACAGCCTGCTGCTCCCTTCCTTCCATTGGCTAAAATTCTCCTAGGAAAAAAAACCACATTAGAAATAATCAAGAAGAAGAGAATGGTTAGAAGAAGGGGTATCACAAGAAGGAACATCAAATGTCAAGAAGGTTGAAATTCTTGAAAAGAAGGGCAAGTTGGAGTGCTATTGGTTTATCGGCTGCATATGCACAATTCGGTGGATTTTGTTGTTTCTGTACAACACCATGTGACAGAAGTGTGGCCGGAAAGCCAAACCTAGTACGTGACAGAAGCGACACGAGGCTGCTGCTAAACCCGCTGGGTGTGAAATTGAGTTAAGAGGCAGAGAAGAAAAACAAAGATTTTGATAAAGATGAGTTTACAAGAGAAGAGAGATGTGAGGAAGAAAGAGAGAGAAAATATTAAAATAATCTTTAGCTGTGCTGCAGTTTCCCAATAGATTTGTTGAGACACTGTGGTTCAGTGCCATTCACAAAGGAAGAGATGCATGACAGATATTTTCTCGTTGATGTTGGCCTACTTTTTTATGTAATTGGCTTAATTGTACTGTTGTCGGTCACACTACAAGAATTTTCTATATGATAGCAATCTTCTCACATATATCCTGGATGAATTTTCATTATATATATATATATATATATCTTGGATGATTTTGGATTTAGTGACCTTTGTTCTCCCTCATCCCAATAGTGAGGTGATTGACACTTAATGCTCATATAGGATTATATGTGACCCTTTTGTGCTCTTTTGGTAATTATTGTTGTATGTAAACTCTATTAGCGGCAAATACCGGACCCAACTGCCATTTAAATCCATTACACAACCTCTAAGCACGACTTCAAAGATGTTGATGGTCCATCCAGTTGAGTATAGAAGGTTGGTGATTAAAATCCTACATTGTTTGAGAGGTAAAAGATTATCATCCCATTAGCTTGGTGAGCGGGATGACAAAATTCTCTCCAAAGTATTGGCGAATAGATTGAGCAAGGTGTTGGAGAGGTTAAATATTGAAGCCTCATAATGCCTTTGTCAAATGTAAGCAAATCCTTGACTTAGTACTTATTGCCAATGAATGTTTGGATAGTAGACTCAAATTGGGAGAGCCGGGGTTTTTGTGCAAAGCTGGACATAGAAAAAGCCTATGATCATGTAAGCTGGAGATTCTTACTCTACATGCTAGAGAGATGTGGCTTTGGTATGAAATGGTGTACTTGGATCCATCATTGTATCTCTACGGCTTGTTTCTCTATGTTGGTGAATGGCACACCAAAAGGCTTCTGTAGAAGTTCACGAGGATTGAGGCAAGGTGATCCTCTTTGGTGATCCTCTTTCTCCGCAACTCTTTGTTTTTGTGATGGACGCTTTTAGTAAGATAATTTCAGGCCTCATGGAGGGTGGGTTCGTATTTGGATTCTTAGTGGGGGAGGCAATTACTGGCTCGCTCAACATGTTTCATATATTATTCGCCAATGATACCTTAATCTTTTGTGGGGCCACCCATGAAAAAATCCGAGTTTTGAGGGCTCTCCTATTATGCTTTGAAGCTATATCAGGGTTGAAGATGAACTTGGCCAAATCAGAAATAGCGTTGGTGGGGGATGTTCCTAATGTGGATTATGGCTTCTATTTTGGGATGCAAGATATTGCAGTTGCTCATGAAATATCTTGGCCTCCCGTTGGGTGAGTGATAGGTTCAAGTCAAAATTTATTTGGGATGTTCTAGAAAAAATGGAGATGAAAGTAGCTAGTTGGAAGATGATGTATTTATCCAAAGGTGGTAAGGTCACCCTAATAAAAAGTGTTCTCTCCAATTTGCCAACTTACTTCCTCTCATTATTTCTACTTTCCGCCAAGGTGGCTCATCGCATGTAGAAACTCCGACGTGACTTTTTTTTTTGGGGGGGGGGGGGGGGGGGGNGGAGGATAAATGACAAGTTTAAATTTCACTTGGTGAAATGTTGTAACGCCCCCAATAGAAGGCCCAAGCCACATGATCTATACTCCAAAAGGACTAGTCAATAATACAATTAGAGTCCTATTGGAACCTTATAAAGAGCAAGAACTTCTCATTCCCAAGCAATGTGGGATCCACCTACCCTTATCCTTATCATATGGGGTATCACAATCTCTCCCTTTTAAATTTTCGACATTCTCGTTGGGCCCTTCCGTCATAGGCGGCATGGCTCAAGTCCCATATTTCTTGTTGGGATAGGCTCTAATACCATTTGTAACTGGAATGACCCAAATCACATAGCCCATACTCAAAAAGAACTAGTCAATGATACAATTAGAGCCCCATTGGAACTTTATAAAGAGCAAGAACTTTTCCTACCCAAGTAATGTGGGATCCCATACACCACCTACCCTTATCCTTATTACACGGGGTATCACAAATGTGCCACAATATGCTCTCTCATGAAAGGAGGATTGGGTATTTAGAACTTGACATCCTTCGACAAAGCCTGGCTTGGCAAATGGTTATGGAGATATCACTACAAACAGGGGGGCCTTGTGGAGAATCATCATCGAATTGAAATATGGAGAACCATGGAGAGGATGATTTTCTAATGAGGTGAGTGGGGCTTATGGAGTGGGGTTGTGGAAGCATATAAAAATAGGATGGGATACATATGTAAGAAATATCTGCTTTTTTGTGGGTAATGGATCCAAGGTCAAGTTTTGGCATGACGTATGGTGGAGCGATAGGGCACTAAGGGAAACTCATCCACAAGTTTATGGTCTAGCACTGATGAAATAAGCCTTGATTGCCAACCTACTAATCATCTCCAATGGTATTCCCCAATGGAATGTTACATTCCTCAGAGAAGCACAAGATTGAGAAATTGATGTTTTTTTGACATTTTTTGACATTGTGACCCGTTTGTTAGGGGGAGTGTAAGATAAGATTTTTTGGTGCCCCTCTAAGAAAGGAATATTCATAGTCCTTTCTTTCTACCAAGCCATGACCACACACAACACAAATCCATTTCCATGGAAGAGCATTTGTAAGACGAAGGCACCTCTATAGGCAACATTGTTTGAATGGACAGCTTCTTTGGGGAAGATCCTCACTCTAAGATAACTTGAAGAACGTCGAATCATAGTCATGGATTGGTGTTGTATGTGCAAGAAGAGTTTGTTGACCATCTACCACTTTGTGAGATTGCATGACTTTGTCACAAACGAGGCCGATGGGCCCTGGCGTCCTCACTGAGGGCCGTTGGCGTCGGTTTCTAGCCGGCGAACACTTTTGCTTTCCTTCTTTGCTGGCGTCGTTCGCCATGCACTTTGAAACCGCCACAGACCTGAACGACAATCCTCCGTTGTGGGGCCTCTGACGTCGGTCCTTCTCCGGCGGCTGGGAATTTTCTGCTGCTCTTCCGTTACCTCCTCTGGCGAACTGCGATCTGAGCCTTTCCACTAGCCACCACTATAGACTATTTCAACGGACTCCGACGACCACTTTGTGGGCCTCCGACGTCGGTCATCATCCGGTGACTATAAGTTTCTATTTGTTTCCGTTAACTCAGGGCCTCCTACAGATCTGCATTTTTTCTTTTTCTTTTTTTTTTTGTTAACCTTAAGAGGATGAAGCGGGAGCGGTGGGAACAGTTTTGCAGTGGGATTTGACAATGTAGATGAAGCACGATGCGGTTTCATCCTAATTGGAAGGTGAGAGGTGGTTGAAATTGGAATAAAAAACTTTCATTTTTACGAAAGAGGGAGGAAATTTCTTTCGTATTTTTTAGCGTAACAAAAGGATAGCTAAGTTCATGTGTCTAGGGGGGACGACAGCTTCATGGGTGGCTAAGGGGATTGAGGATTGTTTAGAACTTAATTGCCATGAAGGTTTCTTCAAAGAGCTAAGGATGGGTAATGGATTTTTTAGCATTCAACATCATGTTAATGCAAGGGGCAGTTTTCTGCTGCTCTCAGAATTCCGAAATGGAAGGAGGAAAGGTTTGTTGGTGATTCTGGAGGGAGCAAATGGCATTGGATGGAAAAGCTTTCTGCAGTCCATTCTAAGTGTCATTGAATCCAAACCCACTACTCGAAGTGGGAGTTTGTTGATGGAAAATTAGTGGGAAGACCTTCCTCAATCAAAGGTGCTTCGTACGCAAGAGTGTTGAGGTCACTGGGAGGTAGTCAGGCCAAGATCAGCTCAGTGGTAGAAAGAAAGGGCAAGGCACTTGTAGGAGACAAAAGACCTTAGAGTTGGATGGGGTCTTGTGGGATGTCAAATCTCAATTGAAGGGAGTTATGGATCATGTAAGAGATCTAATGACTAAAGTGGATAAGGGGCTGGAACTAGTCGTGGGTACAAGTGTGCAGGCAAAGGGTGTGTCAACGATAGGGTTGTTGGACACTGGCATCTTTGTTCATGCCAATGTCACTATGCCTTCTGAGGGAGCTGTAGGGTCTTAGGCACCAGTTGTAGATGAAGTTGGTCCTTCTGTCCAAGGTTCATTTGTAGTTGAAGACAGGGGTCCCTCCAAGTCTCGAGTATTTTGGAAAAAATAGTCGAGCCTCTTCTAGAAGATGCAAACGGGGTAACCGAAGGTATTGCTTCCCCTCTTGAGGAAGTAGTAGGTCAGACAAAGTGGCATGGCAAGGATCGTCGAGGGGGTGGAGCAAAATACACGCAATGTTGATAGAGGGGAGGAACCTGTAATGGTAACAGATGGAGGGGACAACAATCATATAGCTGTCGAGCAACCATTTGGTGGGATGGAAATTATCGATTTGTCATTGGTGCCTCGTGTGGGGGAAGGTTTAGAGTTGGCAGTGCAGTCAGGTCCTGTGGTTGAGGATAATGTTGTTCCCCTGGTTTCTTTTCCTCCAATTAACGATATAGCGAGTTCAACATTGGATTGGATTCTGAATAAAGATTACGGGTTTCTTCAAACCTTGGGATTTTCATATGGAGAACAGGGAGAATATGAAGGCCAATTTAAAGCACTACTCACTGCAATCGAGGCGAGCCACGCGCTTGAAACCAAATCTATGTTTAAGAAAAGCGGGGAGTTAAATAATCTTTCATGGGCAATTAACTACAATGCTAAGGGAGGTAGCTCAATTCGAGGGAAGGCTAAAGGGAGGGCTTTGTGAAGATGTTCTCGTAGTGGGATGTTCGGGTAGTGGATTAGTTTTACGGAATCTAAGGGATGGGGTCAGGGAGGTGTAATGATAGTTTTCCAATTCGGGCTTGGTGTATTTTGGGTAGGTTTTCATGGGCTTATGGGTCATTAGGGGCTCTCTTGTATGGGCTAGGTGTTTTTCTTGTATATGTCCAGTGTACCTGGTTACTCCTATTGATATATATATAATATTATTACTTATAAAAAAAAAAAAAGTCTTTACTCGGTTAGGACTTGCTTGGGTGATGCCGAGAAGGGTAAGCAACCTCCTCGCTTCTTGGAGAGTCATTCAGGGCAGCTCTCAAATTGCATCCATATGGAAGATGGTCCCATTATGCCTACGGTGGTGCATTTGGAGCGAGAGGAATGAAAGAAGCTTTAAAGATCAAGAGTGGACTATAAATGAACTTGGAAACTTATTTTTTAATACTTTACTCCATTGCTCGATTGTAATTTATTTTTATGGCATAACTTTTCATGAATTCCTTGTATAACTAAAGGTTGCATCTGGGTAGTGAGGTGATCTCAGATATTTTGTAAATAGTGAATAAAAATTGAATAGTAGTACAAAATAGTACAAAGTAGATGAAAAGTAATGATAAAATAATGAATAGTAGTGGAATATTCTTAGAACACTCCACTACCCAAATTAGCCCTAAAAGTGTGAGAATTGAGCCGTGTCACTTACGAGAATGACCTGACGAGGATGTTAGAGATTTAAGGGAGAGATTTTAATACTCCAGATTGAATATGGTAGTGAATGAGATCCCACATTCCCAGAGAGGAGGAAATTGTTACAGTTTGTTATGATTCTATTGGAATCTAATTGTAACATTGTGTAGTTCTTTTGTAGTAGAAGTTAATATTTGGGCTTTCCTTTAGTTGTTACAATTACCCCTCTATCCAGTTTGGTTTGTTCATCTTTCCTGTTTGGGATGTCTTGTAGTAGATTCCAATTTGCGCCATCCATGCACATATTTATATGATATTGCACACTTCCCTAATTTTTCATGTTGCCTTGCAGAACTACCTTTATACCTGATATTGGGCATGCTCTGCGGTGTTGTCAGTGTGGCCTTCACTCGCTTGGTTGCTTGGTTCACAAAGTCATTTGACTTCATCAAAGAAAAATTTGACCTTCCTGCTGTTGTGTGTCCTGCTTTAGGTGGTTTAGGAGCCGGGATAATAGCCCTTAAGTATCCTGGAATATTGTACTGGGGTTTCACAAATGTTGAAGAAATTCTACACACTGGGAAGACTGCTTCAGCTCCTGGAATCTGGCTGTTAACCCAGTTATCAGCAGCCAAAGTTGTTGCCACTGCTCTATGCAAGGGATCTGGACTTGTGGGCGGCCTTTATGCGCCAAGTTTAATGATCGGTGCTGCCGTTGGTGCTGTATTTGGAGGCTTAGCTGCAGAACTTATCAATTCAGCAATTCCTGGAAATGCTGCTGTCGCTCAGCCACAGGCATATGCTCTGGTAAAGTAGTCCTCTCTAACGGGTTAATTTAGTTATGTAATAACTGTTCAAACTTCTCACTTGCTGCTCCTTTTTTCTTTTTCAGCCTGTGCAAGTTGACTGAATATATCCATACATCTATTGCAGGTTGGCATGGCAGCTACCTTGGCTTCCGTTTGTTCAGTACCCTTGACATCAGTTCTACTCCTGTTTGAGCTGACAAGAGATTACAGGATCTTGCTTCCTCTCATGGTAATTCTTGCATCATAGTGCTCAATACTAACTGTATCTGTAGTAGTTCTAGAAGGCAGCATAGATCAACCATCTTAGGTCAAGGAAGCGTGTAGCTGCCTTTTCCTTTCTCAAATAGATCATTTTCTTAGAACGTGGCCATATACCTTGGCTTTAGTTTATTGCAGCAGAAACTTCTGGTTTTTTGTTTCAGCTGTCACACTATTTTTCCTCCAATGTTGTCTGACAGCATATTTCCCAGGAAGTGCTTGCTTCACTTCTTGCTGGCTTAAGCCAATTAATGAAATGCGAATATATAGCGCTACCCATACCCATACAAAGAAACGGCACTCTTCCATATTAAGCACCTTTCGGGGTGGTTGCCTTTGGTGTCGAGTATCTTCAACACCCACAAGTCCCTACCTTTGATACGGTAGACCCTAACCCAATTAGACCATATCAAATGGTCCTTGTCAAAGAAAAAGAGTTTGCTTTATATGAGACCTGCTGTTGTTGAGTCGCAGCCTACTTCCTCTCTCTGATCTCCAAACCCTGCTATAGACCCTCTATCTGTATGGGGGAATTTCTTGCTCAAGGTAAGGGCCAGGCATGGTGGGGTAGGAGCATTCTTCAGCAATCTTTTTGGCTTGACTAAGAAGTCTTAGGTCCTCCAACAGGGAGTAGAACCTGGGAAGGACCAGGAAGGATTCATGGAGAACAAATCTATCTTACTTGAATCCATTCCTCCCCCTACTTGGAAGGGCTGATCATAGACCTATATTAATGACGACCAAGGATAAGCCCTATACCGTTGAGGATACTCCTTTTCTTCCTCTTTCTGTCAATGTTACCAATTCCCTGAATACTCACACAACAGTCGATGCTCAGGATTTCGTTTAGCTAAGTGGCCTGTATAATAGAATAGTAAACCTCACCCGAATTTCCTTGAAGCAAAATAGAGAATAATAATTCTCCAAAGGTATTCCTTTGATTCTTGCAGCTACTCCTATTTCTGAAAAAGTAGAGAGATGTACCAATTGACACATGAAGGTGATTTTATGCACAGCTGTGGCAGCTTGAAATGACAATCTCCATCTTGTTTTAAACTTGTTTGTTTTCCTCATTTCTTTGTGCTTGGTTACATTAGCGTTCCACATCTTTATCCAATTTTTTGGGATCAAGGTTTTGTTTTACTTTTTCAAGATATCATTGGACACAAAATGAATGTTGAGAGTTTTTTAATGCTTGAATTTTTCCCATGTTGCTGTGAATTTTGTAAGTAGGGGGCTGTTGGATTAGCAATATGGGTCCCCTCTGTGACAAACCAGACCAAGGAGAGTGAAGCATCTGATACACGGGGTTCAGTGAGAGGCTATACTTCTATTTCACCTGCTGCTGATGAAGTTATTTGGAGAGGAACTGATGGTAGAGATGATTTAGAACTTTCTGTTATGGGAAATGTTGCTGAAGAAATTAATGATGATATGCTTCTGGAAGAACTCAAGGTTGAATTATTTCTCTTTTCATAACTGATATTACTATTTGCTATTTTACTTTTACATTTGATTACATTTCTCATTGAGATTTTTCACCTTGAGCATATTATCTACTAATTTTCTTTTTCCTTTTTAACTATCATCAATTTTATGTCCCTGCTTGTCAGGTTTACCAGGCCATGTCAAAGAACTGTGTGAAGATTTTGCTGGCGATAACCTTGAAGGAGGCAATAGATTGCATGCATGGTAAACAGCAGAAATGTGCAGCGGTAGTTGATGAGGAAGACTTTTTAGAGGGAATACTAACATATGGTGACATTAGACGATCTCTTTCCATGAAGCCTAGTGATACCACCAAAAGCGATTCAAGACATCCAGATGTATATATATATTTACGAGGCTTTCTTCATCATTCATAACATTTGTTTTTTATTGCCTCTGATGGTCATGCTAATATACTTGATTACCTTGTAGTCATTCATGATTCTCTCTCTCTCTCTCTCTCTCTCTCTCTCTCTCATGCACACATAGATATGCTTAGGTTCTGTTTCTGTTCCTGCAGAATAATGAAGGTTCAATTTCCATTGATGTGTTTGTTTTGTTTTATTCTCTTATGGACATATTACATTTTTCACGCACAAAATCACCTGATTTTCACTTTGTATCCAAACTACCAAAAGTTTTAATTTGCACCTTAAACTAGGTATATTTTTCAATTTGTATTAGTTAAGATCTTACTGTTGATATAAATGAAAACTTGACAGTGTGCCATAGTCTCAATGGTCAAATCTTAACCATAAGTAGAAATTGAAAAATATAGGCAATTTGGGTGTGAAGCATGTCAAACCAAAATACTTAAAAGCATTAGCTCTCCCTAAAAATAAGGTCTTGAGAGTATAAGTTAAAGCTTTTGGCGGTTTGGGGTACAAAGTGAAAAAAGGACGGTAGTTCATGGGGGAAAAGTGTAATTATACAATGCTTGTTTTTGTACTTTTAAGATGTAATCATGTATAAATTGTTGGTTTGTATACAATTTCTTAAAATGATGCACGTGGCTAAAATATTTGCAGGTGAATACAATGCTTGTTTCTGCTGTTTGTACACGAGGAATAAGCTATCGTGGGCAAGAGCGTGGAATTTTAACCTGTTATCCAGATACCAATTTGGCAATTGCCAAGGAGCTAATGGAGGCCAAGGGCATCAAGCAGCTGCCTGTGGTTAAGCGCGGTGAAGAATCCAAGAAAGGAAGGAAGCGAAGGATTGTAGCTCTTCTTCATTATGATTCAATCTGGAACTGCCTTAGGTTCGCATTAGTTGCTTAGTCCGCGGTTCTATAATATTACGTCCTTACTTTATTATATCTGCTTCAAATTAATTTATGTGCTTTACTTGATATTTCTGTCTGTGTGCAGAGAAGAGATAAATCGCAGGAAAACCATCTATCAGCATAGAAAAGAAAACAATCTCGAGGAGATAGTTACGAATGGCCATTGATCTGGTTATGCTCGCTGTCAAGAGTTCCTTTAACTGCCTCAATGAAAAATATATAAAGTGGGACAGTGTGCGTCGTTTTTGTTTTTCTTCTAGTGGAGCTACTAAGTCAGTTGATAACCAAGTATATGTTCTACAGTCCCTCATTTTGAGGGTTGAGATCAATATCATGATCAGTTTTTGCTGAATTCCAAGAGTCCTCGTTGGATATAGCAATTTGCACTTTGTACATGCCACTTTCTATTACGATTCAAATCAGAATACTTTCTGACTGAAAGGAATTGGAAGCACAGATTGATTCAAAACTTGATTATTGAACAAATTATCTGACTTGAAAGGCATCTCTTTATAAATTTAAACCCATCAAGATAAATTAAAATAAAATTCAACTAACTTCTAAATAAATCAATATTTTAGAATTGCAATCAGATCCAGCATTGTCCCAAACACATTGCCCCATTTGAAAGTTGGACTGAACTGAAATCAGTTTAATTTTAAGCTAAGTATAACATTCAAATACTTAATTTTCAAATCAAACTTATCTCAGTTCAAAATCTCTTTACACATAAGATTCACAACTTCTTTCAACTTAACACCTTTTTACACACGGGATCCACAACTTTTCTCAACTTTCCTTAAATACAACTAAATTCATCTTAACATTCAAACACATCTAAACTTATCTTAGGCGGGCTCAACAAAACTCACTCTACTATTCATAAAGAACTCATCTCAACTTAACATCCAAGTGGGACCTAAAATTGCGATCTCCAACGATTTCAAACTTTGAAACTAAGTTCTACAAAAATTTGAAGACTTAAAAAGGACTTTGAAAATAAATAATAGTATTTGGTTTTCAAACTGCAAATTAACAAGTTTTTCCTCATTCGCCTCTTTAAGTAATTTGACTCTTTGAGGTAGTGGATTGAGGTCGTGTATTGAAGCCAATTCTAATGTAATTCTATTGAAGCAATAATCATTATTTCAAAGCCAACACAGGATGGAATGCGTTTAAATATGGAAGTATTTATCAAATATTCATACATTAATTCCCTAAATAAATTCCTTATTCATCACCAATAACCCAGCCCACCTGCGTTATATAGTGTTTGTCGCTCAACATTTTTCAAAGTATGTTCCTCGCCTGGAAGCATTAAGTAGACCTACTATCATCCTCGAGCTTCTCAAATAGCTAAATATACAAAGAGGAGGCTTCATATTTCCCCCATCTCAGTGCTAGAACCCCTTATTCATCCTCAGCTCCAAACACATAAAATTTACAATGGGAACTCCTTCTGAAGAACATCAAGATTCCGGGAATCACAAGCTTCAAGCATGTCATTCCTAGAAGCACAGCTGCAAAAAAGATAAAGATAAAATATGTACACAATTTGGTTGAATCACAAAACAGACTAAGAAAGTTCTCTTCTAACTGAGGTACCTCAAAGAAATTCTCAAATATTGCCATGCATTGTCTGCCTTTGGATTCATAGCAAGTGCCCGGACGTAGTAACATATGGAATCCACGTACATGCCCTAGGTAACAGAAAAAGTGAAACCATTTCTTCATTCAAAAACTGCCCTTACAGTAACTCAACTGAATCCTATTTCCAATGTCCAATGTCTTGGTAATTTATCAAGCATTCAAATTTTGAACTTATTATTGCTTTTATATATTGTTGTCCAAAAGATGCTATAAGAATCATGAGAGCACAAAGCTTGGGATAGGTTAGACCTATCTGCTTCCTGGTGGGACTTTGGGCGTGACGGGGGAAGTGGTGGACCCCTATAAGCTGAATGACCCGCACACATACTATACTCAACAGGAGCTCCGTACCCAAAGTCCTGCAGGGTGTTTTGCCACCCGGGGGGGCCCAGGGGGTAGGAGGGGATGGGGATTACACATTACCAGTTACCTCCCTAAACCACCACTCCAGACTACCATATTACCAAAATAGTCACTCAGCCCCCCTACTTTGAAACAGAGGTTGCATTTAATCACTCGTTAAAATTTCAAAGTTAAGGAAGAAAAAGAGTTGACTGGACTAATTGTACTTTGCATCTTCTTTACATATCCACAAGTGATGGGTTTTTAACAATCTAAATAAATAGCCACCACTCCACTGAGCTGCGGTTCTACAGTGTGAAGAACTTTATAATTTAGTTCGTGTAAAATAAATTTGATAAGTTTTTATGTTTATGGCCAGCTTGATGTAAGTTATTTTGGAAAAAAAAAATACCCGAAAAAGGAAATTTAAACGATGGTAATATTTTTTTATTTATCAGTAATCTAAGTGTTTTACATAAGAGGAGGCAAATCCCAAGTATACAGGGAGTATACATGAGAAACACTTAACCAGAGTTTACAACTGATAGTAAAAACTAGAAAGTCATGGACATTTAAGCCGTTACAAACATTGGCCCCTACCCATGAGAACAATGTTTTAAAGAAAAGAACTTTCAGCTCCTCCATTGTCTTCTCACGGTTTTCGAAGCTTCTATTATTTATTTGTATTTATGTTTTCCCAACCTAGCAGCTACTTGCTATTATGTATTTGTTTTATTCACTAGAAAAACCTTGATTAATTATTGGCTGTTGATATTGCTAGTTTATAGACATGCATCATTTCATTTTTCTCTGAGTGGCTCTCAAGCTTTTATGTATGAATCAAACAACTCTGCTTAACCAGTAACACATTAAATAATACAAAATAAAAACAAAGAACAAGAAAATAAAAAGAAAATCAGTTCTCATTTAAAAGAAGAAAAAAAGGGGGGCCAAAGATGACTTTTAGATGGAACAACCAAGCACAGAAACAAACCTGGTTGGCATAACTGATACCCATATTTGCCCAAGCACGAACATAATTAGGTTTCAAATCTAGTGCCTGGAAACCAGAGACAAAGTGGTTTTACAGTGATTAATAATAGGTTTCCAGAAAACAAACGAAGGAAATAAAATCACACTAGGAACTAAACTAAGATAGACTGACCATGACCAAACAAAATAAAAAATGACAAGGAAATATATTTATCAGTATGGTTGACATAAAGGAGGGACAAGTATGAGAAAGTACAAAGGAGCACTAAAGTCTATAAACTGTCGACTGCAGATGGCCAGCAATGTGATAACATGGAATATGTTAAAGTGGAAAAGTTTGATGAAAAATTATTTTTTAAGTAATGAACAGCAGAATTTGAAAGAAGAAACTTGTTGTTCGAGACAGAATGAAACATAATAAAGTTTGAGGTGAAAATTCCAGAGTGGGATTAATAAAAGTATCTTCTATACACCAATAAGTGCTTCCAGTAAGATTTAGATGGTAATATAGATTACAGTCAAGAAACGTTATCCAAAGCCAGGACTGCAACATTCCTAGTGGTGCGTCATTGAACAAAAAGAACCCCCCTTCCCTAAACAATAAATAAATATATAAATCAACCCCTTGAAACTAAATCACCTGAACAACTACCTAAAGCCAAATGGTAGGACCCATGTCTAAATTACAAATTTCCTTTTCAGTATTATGTGGAAGGGAAAATTTAGGCACAAAGGGTTAAATACTAAATAGTCTCTGTAGTTTGCCTTGTGGACAGATCAGTCCCTATACTCTAACCAATGATTGCATGCCAGCGTTGTGTAAAAAGTTAAAAAAATAAAAAATAAAATAAAAAAAATAAATTTAAATTTAAAATAATCAATTGAAAAAAACTGACACTAAATCATGCATTTCTGGGTGGCATAAATGGGTGCAACCCCAGATTAGCTCAAGTCACCACCTACGTATAGAAAGGGTGCAACCTTGGCTTGCCTAGGTGTGGCCCCATATCTCAGGTCACCACCCTGGCTCGCCTGGGTGGCGACCCAAGCATTGCCTAGGTTGTGCCTAAGCATCGCCAGGGTGGAGACCTAGGCAACTTAGTCTGGCAGTCGGCCAATTTGGGTGGCAGCCCAGGCATTCTGCCTAACTCACACATCCAGGTTTGACTTTTTATATTCTATTTTTTTTGCTTATTTTTTATTTTTGTTTCATAAAATGAGATTTTAAATTTTATACAGGTGTCACTCCATGATGTCATGGCATATTTAACAAAGTAGTAACAGTAAAGTAACAGAAGGATTAAAACAATCAAAGTTGAAAGTATATGGAGTAGTGGAATGGCCAACCTATCCAAAAGGCGAACCACGAGGACTATTTTAATATTTAACCCAAAAAAAACCAATATTCTAATAGGTGCTAATGAAAAGATACAGGGCTAAATAGATGACTGTAAAGAATGCTGTATAAAACCAGTAGCTCAACACTGTGATGACCATCCTTCTTACATATAGACATACTCCGCATTAAAGAACAAGAAATCCATCAAAATCTACATAAACCCGGCATACACAACTTCTAGACTGGAACTACCACATTGTAATCATAAGTTATTAACTAACAAGGCATAAGACTCAAGAAGTTCTTAGGCCTCAAGCCAATAAGAAATAGTTCAAATGGCACTTCCTTGCCCATATGAATGGGGTAGAGTCATAATTGATTGGTTATACTTGACCATAAAGCTATCCTTAATTACTCAATTATATTTAAAAATCAATTATTGTTTTATTTATTTTTTTATAAGTACAAGATTTTATTTATAATGGCAAAAGTAGGCATAGCTGAAGTACACAGGAATTATATACGAGGAAAGGGTAGAAGTAAAAGATTTTACTGTTGTATACAAAGCAAGGATAGAAGTTCAAGATCAGTTGTTTTTCCTGCCCATCTTCTGAATGAATATGGAAGCAGCAATTTGCGACAGTAACCTGCTCCAGAAGTGGAGTAGCAATATACAATAGATGACAACTGTGTCCCTTATTTTGTGGGTGTGGTGTTGGGAGAGGAGGAGGGGGGTGTTGGCTCTGTTCTTTAAATGCAAAATCACAAACCCTAGAAGATTTCAACACGCAGAGAGATGCGTTTGGTGTTCTTGAAGAGATGGTATTTTATGGAAGGAGTAGAATTAATTCCTCAAAGTCATTGAGAAGACTCAAGAGAACATCTAGCTTCAAAAATCCTGGAAATTTCTACACAGTCAATTAATTGTAAAGCGTATTCTAGCCTGTATTAATTGGCTCAGTGTCTGTCACTTGGGTATAAGTGCCCATGTAACCAACCAATAGGGCAAAAATATTTCTGCAAAAAACGTGTCAAGGCCATAGCTACACACCACTGTACTTTTACTTCTATATCATATTCACACCACATCGTCAACTTGACATCATGATTTCCACCAATAACTATTTGTGCCAGCCTAGAAATAGCCTAATGAAACCTCCTAATACACTACAGAACCTAAAAGAGGTCATCGATAGAGGATTAAGTTGATGGGTTAACAGCTTACAAAATACCTTTTGATAAGCCAATATTGCATCAGCACTCTGAACGCTATTTGCTTGTGTTGCACCAAGCTTGTTCCAAAGAGAGTAATCATGGGGCTTCAGTTTCAAAGCTGTCTGAAAAGATGCAATGGCTTTGTCATACTCTCTGGACAAATTGTATAAGACACCAAGAACTATGTGAACATCAGCATCGTCTGGTGACATTTGAGCAGCTTCGTCGAACAATCTAGCAACCTGCAGGCCACAAAAAAATCTCTGATGCACATATAAATGAATCATCTACGGTCACAGATGCTCATCATGTTCTAAAACTTTCAATACTACTGCAAAACCCTTTGTGATGGTCACCTAAATGCACTACTCCCTTATGGAACATACTTAAATTTTTCACTGGCTGGCTGGCTGCTGTTAAAACTTCCCACCCACATAACTAAGCTAGTAGGTAAAGAGGCCTAACAAGCAGATAATCCCCTAACCAAGCTCAAACCTACAAATGCAGGATCATTTTTTAACACCGGCAACATCCAACACCATTGGAAAAGGGAGCCATGGAGCCACCAGTCACCATTGAACATTCTGAGTTTGCTACATGAGACATGCTCCATCCCTGGCTTTCTCCCTAGATATTTGCATTAAGTTTTGCAATTACAAATAAACAACTTCATTTAAGTTTATATTATTCTTTTGTTTACTAAATTGGTCACTAAAGGGTACGTTTGGTTAAGAGAAATTTTGGGAATGTTTGAGATTTTCTAAGAATTTTTGTAAGATGTATTATTTATTTGGTGTTGTGAAAGTAGATAGGAAAATTTGTTTACCGACCAAATAGGGAAAGTAGATAGGAAAATTTGAAGATCTTTTTTAAAAAAAAATATGTTTTGTATTGAGATTTGTGAAAGTATATAGGTAGAGTTGAAAAGTTATTTGCATATCATTTTTTGGGTAGTTTTTGTTTTGGTTTTTGTATTTTTTACTTTTCACCAAAATCTAGATAAATGATAGAATAAAACGTTGAAATAAGAAATTTATTTCAGATTGAAAGATGTTTGGATAGAAGTTGAAAATTATATTGCAAAACTTCGGGAAAAAGAATGGCAAACCAAGCATGGCCTAAATCTCTGCTAAATTGTAGTTAATCAGCTATAAATGTTCAGGGGAAAGGAGACTGGCATGCATTGGACAATTGGACTAGTAATAAATTAAAACATAAAAAAAAAAAAGAAAAGAACAACACGAAAGAGTGTATGAATCATCATAAATTGGAATCAAAATTTAAAACTCATTTGCACTCTTTTCTTATAAGTAAGAAGATCTTTATTAATAAGTGCAAAGGCGCAACCTGATGTACACATGTAAATACAGGCAATCATTTTATCGTGCAAAAATTGATACCAGTATCATTGTAAAAAATATTTAAAATTTAACCAAGTCAGGAAAAGATAAAGAAAGTGTGATAAAGATATGCCCCTTTTGGTGAATTATTTTCCGAACTTAATAACAAAATAATAACTATAGGGTGAAAAGGTGGAACTGGAGAGGGATTAGAGGTGTCAGACTCTTCATAAGAAAGGTTGTGTTTATGCCAAAAAAAAAAAATGATTAACACAAAAACAAAACACAATGTTTGCAAACATGACAAGTGGATAAGGTTAGGATCTCCAAGAAATGACCAAGAGGCGAGACCAACGTGGCAAGAAGCAACGCAGGTGTTGGAAAGACGACCTCTGGAAAAGCATCTAAACTTATTGACAATTAGTTCATGGCACAGATTGCACCCAGGACTAGGGGACCAAGCTCTGATGCACATCAATGCCCACCTCCGCAGGGTGTAAGGTCCATAGAACCTTGAAGGAAGAAGCATCAAGCACCATTTTTGTAAAGTGAGCATCCTTCAACTGGCTACTCATGGCAAAGTACAAAGAATTTTGGTTTGGTGGGATGTAAAAGGTACTGCACTGGAGGTTCTTCCAAATGTAACACCGACACAACAGTTGAAGGATGATTCACATACAATAGGGGCCTATCAGTGCAAGAAGGCCTTCTAATGAAAATCATAAGTTCTATGGTATCATCCTATGAATTTTCCCATCTGAAAAGTTCCAAATTCCCCTGCAAAACAGGTTCTGAAGGGAACACAAGCGTGCATGTTCACACACATCCCAACAATAACAACACTTACATCAGCATAATACAAAGAATCGGACAGCTCTGGACGGACAAGCGTCCCATACTTTGGGTGATGACGTAACCATCCATATAAATATTTCAATGCAGCCGCCTGCTCAAGTTCTGCATATTTGAAAACAGGTCAAAAGTTTCTTGCTCTTCCATCATAAACTGTTAGTTTCCAGTACTTTTGTTCATGGCACCAAAAAGTACAGAACTCCTAACATGAAATATATGCCAAGAAAAAAGTGCAGCAAGCAACCACTAACCATTTGTATGACTCACTCCAAGGGCAAGAAGCACTTCCAGATTTGTTGGATCTGCCTCCTGTGCACGCATCATGGCTGCAATAGCCTGCATATATCAGAGTTGAGCTTTATACATTATTATGTGAGAATAGAAAGTAAATGATTAAATTTACATCTTCACTTAGCATAAACTTTAAGGACAATTAGTAGTTTAACTTGGCATTAGGTCTTGAGTTTGAACCCTAACTCTACACTTCACCCTATTTCTATTAAATATTCTACATGTTGCACCCACCTATTAAGGAATCTGCCCAACATGTCAAAAGAGTGAGAATATAAATTAGGTGATTAAATTCATTAGTCCCATTAGTTTAAGCTTTTGGGACATTTAGCGATTTAACATATTCTACAAAGTAAAATCAACTAGTCAGAGTTGATAAACAACAAAGATTGTGCAGAACATTAAATACACAAGACTACTAATCTCAAATATCCTTGATCATGAGACTTATAATTGTCCCTATAAATAAGAACCATAATTTTTTATAAGTACCTATAAGAACCAAAATTCCAACAGTAGTAATTAAGATTAATGTAATAGATACTTTATACCTCTCTGAATATTTTTTATACTTCTATCCAATTTTTTTTTACACCTATATTTTTTTGTATCTACCTTTATTATTTATGCAATTGCAATTCAATACAAGCCACTCATTATTTTCTTTTATTTTTATAATAGTTATAAAAATTCAATATTATGTTCAATTCAATAAGAAAATATTGTTGAATTAAAAAGAAAATATTTAATAATTTTCTCGTTTAATTTATAGTTTTTTACATTACGTTTATTTCTCAACATTCACATTCATATCGACAACAGTATATCGAACAAATATTATAAATAAAAGAATTGCTCTGAGTGGCCATGCGGTAATGTCCTTTAAGAAGCTTGGATAAAAGTATAATTGCCCAACAAGAGTTCAACTTTGTTGTACAGTCATACAAACAAGCAGAAAATCTAGTAATTGTACACATCAGCATGAAAAACGGAATAACCTGTTGATCATCATCATTCTCGGCATGCGCTATTCCCAGTAACCTCCAACCTTCAGCAATGTCAGGGTTTTTCAAGACTTCAGCCTCTAATGCAAGCACTGCTTCACTCAGAAGACCTTTGCGGAACAGCTCCTGACCTTCTTTTAAGGGATTGGGGTGACCAACATAAGGATTCATATCCGAAAAGACATATAACCCCCTTGAAGTGTCCGACCGATTCTTGGCAGCCACTTGTTCATTTAAGTACCTATATTTTAGTGGCACATATGGATTAATCCCATGACAAGGAGCTTATGTCTTAAAACACTCATAATTTTTGCACCAATTATATCATTTGCACCATTTTCGACTATACACCAAATATTACGAGAGAATTTTTTTTTTGATAAGTGAATATTACGAGAGAATTATGTGGAAAAGAATAAAAAATTAACAAGAAACCATAAGGAGGAATTACACTTTGCATTCAAAAACTACCAACCCTTTTGCAATGAGCACCCTAAACAACTAACAAGTTTCAACGTGCAATGAGCACCCTAAGCAACTAACAAGTTTCAATGTGCACTCCATTAAAAATTAACTGTTAAGATTATACCACATTTTTTTTTGTTGTTGTTGTTGTTAAGATTATACCGCATGGTATAACCAAAACATATAATAGTTATAACTATTTTTTATTCATTGTAATGGTCACATATTAACCAGAGGTGCAAGTTGAAATATATTGGTAGTTTAGGATGCACATTGAAATCTATTGATAGTTTAGGGTGCACATTACAGCTTTCGTAGTATAGGGTGCACTTTGCAAAACAGATGATAGTTAAGGGATGCATAATGTAATGTTACCTACAAATCAAATCGATAGGATTTTGTTATTTATAAAAAATAATAATAAAGAGTACACCTCAACTCAACCTGATATTATAAAAGCAAGCACCACAACAAGATTCATACAACAGGAAAAAAAATTTTCTTTATTGGGCATGCATATACATGTATCTTTCCCTTCTTAACAAAAGCAACTAAAATCTTGGTAAATCCAAGATGGTTGTGGTGGGTGCGGTGCCCAATATTAACAGCTTGGTGCGGTTGTTAGATTGCAAGGTGTCTTCCTTGCCTATGAAATATTTGGGTCTCCAGTTGGGGCCCACCTTTAAGGCTCAAGCCATATGGGATGAGGTGGTGGAGAAAGTTGAGAGAAAGCTTGCTGGGTGGAAACGGATGTATCTATTGAAAGGAGGGCGACTCACCTTAATTAAGAATTCTTTAACTAGTCTCCCTACTTTTTTCCTTTCACTCTTTCCTTTGCCTGCAGGGGTGGCGACTAGAATTGAGAGATTATTCTGGGCTTTTCTATGGGGGGGAGTGGGGGAGGAAACAAAATTCCATCTGGTTAACTGGAACAAGGTTTGTTCTCCTATTCCAAATGGAGGCTTGGGGATATGCAATTTGGGGACGTTCAATAAAGCTTTATTGGGTAAATGGTTATGGAGATACCACTTAGAGGGGGACACACTATGGAAGGAGATTATTGATTCCAGACATGGGAGTGCGTGGGGAGGTTGGTGCTCCAATATAGTAAGGGGGAGACATGGTGTGGGCCTATGGAAATTCATTAGGAGGGGTTGGAGGGCTTCGAAAGCCACATACGTTTCGTGGTGGGAGATGGTTCAGAGACAAGTTTTGGCATGATGTTTGGTGTGGAGAGTGCGCTTTATATAGGGCATTTCCAGCACTTTACAGTATTGCAGCTAATAGAGAGGCCTATATTGCAAATATGCGGGTATTCTCCCATGGATCTTATCAGTGGAATATTCTTTTTAATAGAGATATTCATGATTGGGAATTGCAAGCTGTGTTTGATTTCTTCGGGGTGCTCTATTCTACAGGAAATACTACAGCTCAAGAGGATAGGGTGCAATGGAGGGTTAATGGTATTAAAAAATTTACAGTCAGGACATACTACAAGATTTTGCCTAACCAAGGCCATGTCTCATTCCCATGGAAGAGGATTTGGAGATCCCGGGTGCCTTCTAAGGTAACTTTCTTTGTATGGACTGTCGCTCTTGGGAAGATCTTGACCATGGACGATCTGAGGAAGAGGGGAATCATAGTGATAAATTGGTGCTATTTGTGCAAAAAACATGGAGAATCTGTAGATCACTTACTATTGCATTGTGAGGTCACAAAGGGGTTATGGAATGAGATCTCTAGAAGAATGGGTATTGCTTGGGTAATGCCTCCACATGTGGTGGATTTATTGGCTTGTTGGAAGGAGCTTCAAGGCTGTCCCCAAGTGGCGGTGGTGTGGAAGATGATCCGTTGTGTATCATGTGGTGCTCATGGTCGGAGAGGAATGAGAGATGCTTCGAAGATAATGAGTGCACAATGGCAGAACTTCAGAATTTTTTTATGCGCACTTTAATGCTTTGGTTTTCAGCCATTGTACTTGATGAAACAATGTCCATGACTTTCTTTCCTTAACCTAGAATGTAATTAGGAGTTCTTTTGTATACTTCCTGTGTACACGAGCTATATCTATTTCATTCATATGAATAAAATCTACTTATTACTTATAAAAAAAAAAACAAAAAACAAAAAAACGAAAGCAACTAATAATAATTGGGTCAGGGAGAACCTACTATAAAAGGGTGCTGCTATTCAGCCCCATGAGTTTGCCCCCTCAAACCTACCACCAATGCAAACTGCACCTGTTTTTTTATTTTTCTTTCAAACATTTTTTAAACATCGTTATACATTTTTTATAAATAAAAAATAAAATACACCACTTCACTAATAGTCACTTCCTTAGCCATTAAGAAAAAATAAAATACCCAAACAGTAACTTTGAGGGGGCAAACTCACGGGGCCAAATATCATTTTCCAATATAAAAACCTTACAAAATTCTCACAAAACCACCCAATTAACAATGCTAGTTCAGAAGTGTTCTCCCCAAGTACAAAGATGAGCATTTGACGATTGTTCAATAGTACCATATCTTCTAGAAGGTCAACTGACTTACTCATCATATGCATTCGCCCAATTATCAGCAGAATCCTCTTCCAAAGCCCCTTCACCAACTTGACGCCCAAACTCTTCTGCCCAGTCCTGAACATGCAGCTTAGAGAATTCATTGACCCACTGATCATCAACGGGCCCATGTTGCTCTTGTTCAGTTGTAAACTCATTCACCCATTGATCAGAACCATGAGAAAGCTGAAAAAAACTAGAATCACGACAACAGAGATTGGAGGAAAACTCAACCCTTACAGAATTATGTGATGCACATATTTTAGACATCGAAGTGAACAAAGCCAATGCCTTATTTGTATGCACCCCAAATATAGGTCGTATCTTCTAGGGCGCACACAAATAAATTGTACACGTGTCCTTAAACCATTGTCCTCATTTCTAATTTGCCATCATCCAAATTTACCCCGAGAAAAAAGTCAAAAGTTTAATTTTCCAATGATACCTTCAATTTTATTATTGGTTACATGTGCCTTTTTCCAAATTAAAAAAAAAAAAAAAATTAAGACTCAACTCAAATGGTGATTTCATAAAGGACGGGTCAAATGCATCTAATCTACTGATTTCTTTCTACCACTTGAAAGATAAGAAAAAGTGGTTGAGGTAGAGCTTCATTGAGTATAAAAACACTTGCCTGTCTCTGTGCAGCAGAACAAGATTGTTATAAATATCATTGACTCTGATATTCTAGAATGTGACTGTGATATATATTTTTGTTTTCACTATATGTTGATTTCTAAATGTTTGCTACATCAGTTTTACGCACAACATATATTGATTGCCTTTGTATGACCTTCTAATTTTATATGTCATGTAAACTATCAAAAAATTTTACATGTCATGTCATAGCTTCTTCCTCAAAAACCTATCCAAAATACCTGCTATTATAAGTTTAAGCATAAAAAAAGTGTTACCATTTGAAATCCTATGACTGATACGTAAAACTTTAAAACACACAGCTTGTTTATGTATAAATTTTGTATCGGTTTATTGCTATGTATGTGCATGTTTATATTCATACACATGTAGTTGTATGCTTATACGCACACGTACACATTGGGAAATGCATATGTACATATACAAAGAAATGCACAGCAATGCTTTAATATATTGGATGACTGCATTAGCCAAACATATACTTGAATACATACAAATTCATCAGCCCAAGGAGAACTCCTGTTATACTGTTGTTGATATTCTGCTGCCCAATCCCCAGATGCAGGTAATGCAGTTTCCTTGACTTGATTATCATCAATAATAAGTTCACCACGACTCATCTTTGACAAAAACTGAAGAAATTTTGAGTTCTGCATGCCACAAATTGCTGTACAACATTAAATATTGCAAGAAAACAAAGCCAAAAAGTACAAAAATAGATCAATGAAAATTGAGTCATTTAATGGAAACAAAGGAAAAAAAATTACGTGATCACAAAACTTTTTTTTTATCAAAAAACAAAAATTTTATTGATCATGAAATAGACAAGCCAAAGTATACAGGACATATACAAGAGTGTCTCCTATGCGTAAACTGCGGCGAAATTAACACTTAATTTTATTATTATTATTGGCACCGGGTGTCCAAGAACAAAGTCCCAACTAATCCCGACAGTGCACAGGCCCTCAGCAAAGAGTTTCCCACAGGTGCACCTCGGGTAATTCAAGGGAAAGTTTCCCCAATCCGATGGTCCTTAGAAATTGTTTGCACCCAAAAGGATTTGAACCCTAGACCTAGAGGGAGCATGCCACCAAGACCAAGGCCTTTAACGCTCAAATGGTCCAAAAAATATGAGTTCTAAAGAGTATTGAATCCTTTTCATTCCAAGAACAGTTTTATAGAGATTGGTACCATCCTAAGTGCAACAGCCAAATAGCTCTAAGAATTTTTGAATGGTTCCTTAAAGATGTTTTCAGCATGATGCTTAAAAGATGGGCACGAAAGAAGAACTTAAAACTTTTTTCTTCAAAACTCTGCTACCTTGAACCGCCTCTATAGATTTTAATGGGCGGAGTTTTCTCGAATATTTTCCTATTCCTAGTTAGGTGCTCCTCTTGTATACTTCTCATGTACTCTTGCTATGCCTTCTGAGTTTTTTTTTTCCTTTCTTTTCAAATAAAATCTTCATTACCAATTAAAAAAGGTCGATATAAAGCTTGGTTATGTCAAACATCCCTGAGCATCCAAAACCCAGAAAATTCAGATGCAAATACCATGTCAAGAATGTATGAGAAACATTAATTTCATGAGAGCATAAGAACCTGAAATTTAGGGTCATCATTTTGGGCTAACGTATTTGCAAGCATGCGGGTCTGCTCCATGGCAGCAAAGTTTGAGATATTTGCACCTCTCATGTGATCTACCGACGTCAACTGAGATTGTAACGGTAATTGAAAAAAGAGATATCAATAAAATGTCTCATGATACATGTAGTGAAGTAAAGGCCTTATTTTTGTCATGATCTCAATTTAAAAATTGTACGAATTTATGCCCAATGATATATACAGTAAGTACAAAAGAAGTTGTGCGGAAATGCATTCCTTAGGTAAAAATACTTTTGTACCTGCTCGAATTCAGAGGCCCAACCAATTGCACCATGTTGTTGTTCAAAAGAGTGAGCCCAAGCATCGGCATTGCCATGTTCCGTTCTCTGTTGGTTAAATTCAGCTACCCATTCATCTGCAGCATGAGCACCATGTTTCAGGCTATCTTGGGACTCATTCCAGTAATCCTCTAGTTCCCTAAATCTCCCAGGCAGAGGCCCCTTAGCCCGAACGTCACCATCAATATCCAAAGAACATAAAAGAGCATTAACCTGGAAAAATAAAAGTAAACTAGTTTAGATTATACGTTTCAAGCAATTGAGCAGGAAAAATTCAAGTATATGTTCCTTATGTACATCACATAATGAGAACTATTAGAATAAGGACCAAGGCCAAGACATATTTGCTTCTAAATCCTTTGAAACACTATAAATAATTCCTTATAAAAAAAACAACATAAATAATGATGATAAAAAGATTTAAAAAAAAAAAGAACTCATTCCACTCCACCAGGACCAATCAAACTTTAAACAGAAAATTATGAAAGAAACCAAATGGCTAAATGTTAATGTAAACATGATAAATGAGAGCAGCAATCCCAAATAGTTAGATACTATAAAACTAAGCTAATTGGAACTTTGCTCAGTCCACGAAAGACTAATTCAAGGTAGGGATGAAGAAAATCACTGAGAAAGTTATGAAACATGTAATAGAATGAGGTAAATCAAGTATCGTTCCAGACCTGTGCATTTATGAAGTCTTCACTTTTATCTGCAAAAAAGTGTCGGGCCATTATGCTGCTACGGTCGCGTATGCATTGCTTGTCACCTTCAGACAAACCTAATATTGGGAGTGGAATAGGGCGAAACGGAACTCCACCACGGCTACTATCAACGAAGGAATGCAAGAAGCTGGATAACACTCTCTGTGGTGGCCCTGCAGGTCAGTGGGAAGTAAAAAATATTGACAAAAATAGTAAGAAGATTTTCTTCTGCTTACAAGAAAGAGCATCCATAAACCCACCAACAAATTCTCCCAATAGACCTGAATCTCAAATTGTTCAGGTCAGCAACATGAATCCTTCTTAAAACTAGTGGTCTTTTTTTTTAAGTTTTATTCGAATAGGGAGTTTCTATTGTCCTGACCAACTTAACCATAAGTTGTTTTTCCCACAAGGTGTAATCCCCTATTGAAAAAAAAAAAAAAAAAACTAATCCTTATTCATCAATGTTCTACACCTATCACGTCTCAAAAACCATCTTGAATTTCCTACTTCCCAATGTAAACCCATAACTCTTTTCGCTTCCAATATAAGCCACATCAACTTACTAGCACCTCAAGAACAGTCTATCAAAACCACAAGAGCTTTTAAACACAGCATTACTGTATTCATGCACCCTTTCAAAGGTCCATTCCTTTAAGCTTCTCCAAGCCCCAAGGGCCTTTATTGTAGCTTTTCTAATTTGACTTGTGTAAAATTCATGTCCAAGAAAAGCTCAGAAATCAAATAAGCTCAGACGTTACCGTCCAAAATTGGTTGTTGAGGCTGAGTGAGAGATGCCCTATCATATATGCGGTCAAGCTCAGGGATGAGGGTTTGACTTCCCCTACCCTGAGGCGGAAGCGGAGCCTGAGAACGCTGTATATCATCCCACGCAGCAGAAAGTTCACCCTGCCCTGCAGAGCGGAAGCCGCGAAGAAAGTCTGAGCCCTGACCGCATAAAAACAATTATGATAAAAGGTCCAAGTTATTCATGATAAAAAGAAGTCCAAGTTATCCAGCGAGACAAGTAACAAAACAATAGAGAAGATGATCATTATGAAAAACAAAATAAAATAAGAAAAAGAAAAAACCTGGTCGTTGGATTCCACAAATGACCGATCAAGAGCTCCTAAATGATCATCGGTATCTGCGAAGAAATGCCTCTCGGAACTTGTGGGTACAGATGTAGGAATCTCCTTTATCTTTTCCTGTAACGAGACAAAAAACAGTCCAATTCTCGATTAAACTAAAACTAGGATAGTTTGTCAAATTTTACATCAGAAACCCAAATCCAGTAATCGTTGAACGGGAAAACTGTGACAAAATCAAGGAAATAGAGAACACATCTACCTTAGAAGAAGATCCAATAAGAGCGTTGGCCAGAGCACCGAGAGGATTGGACGAAGAAGAAGAGCCGGGTACCGCACAAGCAGCTCCACCGGTAACAAGCTCACGCATCGCCATAATACTCTCTCTCTGTCTAAATTGTCAACTAAATTCTTGTTAGAGTTGGAGGCCTGTTCGATCTTTCTCTCGCTTTGTGGCGGTGTTGCTTTCTGGCTTTGCCTTCTCTCTGTTAAAAAGCTGTGTACTTCATTCGTTCCGCGGTTCTACAAATTCTTCTCTTTTATTTTTATTTTTGGCAATTTTCAACAGTTGAGCATGTTTTCATTTCGGCGTGGTTTGGTTTCCTTTGGTTAGTTCAGATGAGAAAAAGAGATAAAATATTTTATTAAAAATTGAATAAAATATTTTTAATATATAATTTTTTAATATTATTATTTTTTTAAAATTTAAAAAATTAAATTATTTATTATATTTTATGTGTAAATTTAGAAAAATATAATTATAATATGAGATGAGATGAAAAATTTTCACTATTCAAACAAAGAATTTAATTATTATAATTTTTTCAAACTCTTAAATAAAATAAAAATAATAACTAAATTTTTTCAAATTTTAAAATAAAAATAATATTAAATAATTAAATTATAATAATATTTTATTTTATCTCATCTCATCTTTTTAACCAAGAGACTTTACACTTTTACTGTTTTTAAAGAAAAATTATGACGTATTTAGGGCCTTTGGATAGATAGAATAATAGTAAAATAGTTTGAGTTAAAATATTTTATTAGATTTTAGAAAATAAGAGAAAAAAATTGAATAAAAATATTATAAAATTTTAAAATTATTTTATTTTGAAATTTAAAATAATACTATTATTTTTTGTATTTTTTTTATTTGACAGTTTAAAAATATTATCATGATCCGAATTTAATTAGATGAAAAATTTAAAAATTTACAATTAAAAGTATTTTATATTTAAGTAATATTTGATAAAGAAATATATAAAAATATTTAAAAATACTTGAAAACAATCACATTCCCAAAAAGACTCATAATTTATGAAATAATTCTTATCTAATTACAATCGTAACTTAGGAAAGAAATATGGACGAAATCTTAAACAATGAGAATAATTATTATTTTAAAAAGAAAGATGCTAGATGTAGGCTACAAAATGACTCACCCGACCACACTGTCACCTCATAACGCCCAGCTTCATAAAGCCCAAAACGAGCCATTAATGTCAGGCGACCACTTCATGCTTTGCATCTTACTCTAGGGCTTGTTTGGTTCTTTGACTGCTATCAGCTGATGAGGTTTAGATTTAGTCATCTTCTAACAACTAAACATTGGATTGAGTTTGCATATGTAGATAACTCAGTTGCTTTTAACACTTAGGTAGATGTAACATGTCTTGACATAAAAGAGAGATTCCTTACATAAAATCAAACATTATACCTCTTTTTTTTTCTCTCTCTCCCTCTCTCTTTCACATCCTTCTTTTTTCCCAAGCTGCCTGTAACAAACATTCAAACGTTCCTGTTTCATCACCGTGCCATCTCGAATGGTAACAAAGGCAACTTCACAGCACCCATTGAAATTGGCATCGCTATCAGCACTCATGTTCACAAGCAGGGCCAATTTCTAACTCTGATCGTCCCCCACGGTTGACAAAGAAACGAGATTTTTTGTACTGGGATTTTGAAAAGGCTAGTGTACTATGTCAATGAAAACACTTGCCACCGTCAACCCCTCCAATGTCTGCAACAAACATTCAAACGTTCATGTTTCATCACCGTGCCATCTCGAATGGTAATAAAGGCAACTTCACGGCACCCATTGAAATTGGCATCGCTATCAGCACTCATGTTCACGAGTAGGGCCAATTTCTAACTCTGATCGTCCCCCACAGTTGACAAAGAAACGAGATTTTTTGTACTGGGATTTTGAAAATGCTAGTGTACTATGTCAATGAAAACACTTGCCACCGTCAACCCCTCCAATGTCTGCAACAAAGTAATTGTCATCTGAACCGCGGCAACCCTTTGGCTTTTGCTCGAGCGTGCTAAATCAAAAGGGATGCCATTTCAGTGCATTACGCTTTGGTCAAACTGATCCTCTACTCGTTTGCATGAAACTTTATTTCCAATCTCTCAAGTCATAGGTACTACTATAAACTAGTGTGTGAGCATCTCCTCTTCAGGTCTAGACTATAGTGCCCCCATTTTTTTTCTTTCCAACCATTTTTCCTATATAATTCCACCATGCCGAAATCAAGATGCCCCACCAGCATCTTACTACGGAAGCAAAGCTCCTCCATGGTCAAGCTTCACTCCCGAAGTCTTACCATCAAGAGACCAGCAATCACGGCACCTAGGACGCGCTCTTACCAAGTAAGCAACAATATCAACTCAATCTTATCTCATTTCACTGTTCAATGTTTCATAAGAATTTTGTCAAACATGTGGAGTGCATGTAGAGTGTATCATTAGTATCATATCTTGATCAAGGACATCATTCGGATTTGCTCCTCCTTCTTCTAAATGATGATTTGCCTCTAATCTAGTGTAAAATCTCAATGTGTCCATGTCTTAATTTGGTACTACATAATAGGTTTTGTGATGCATGCATTTATTTTCAACACCATAGTCAATATCAAGCTGGTTATAGAGCCATTTTCTTGAATGTATGAGATTCATGAATTAGATAACAACTGCTTAAGGAAGTCCATTGGAGAACCATATATTTGAACTCGGTCGACGGAGATCTTGTAAGGTAGATTCAAATTTCTGAATGCTATTTCAGGTGAAACTGGTGGCTGGAAATGATTGTTAGGATCCTTTTGATCATTTTCTTCATCACTTGAAAATAATTTGCTTTGATTGAATTTCACTCATCGCATTTAAATTAATAGGGAAGCTTGTGTCCATATTGATTGAATTGATGTGTACCTTTTGCTCCTGTGAAATGTTGCATTGGGCTATGATAAGATCAATGGCACGCTTATCTTTAGTAACCTGTTATGGAAAATAGTTCTGATATTTTTTCTCAATACAATAGGAATCATGAAAAGATCATTTTTAGCAAATAAACAAAGAAAAGGCCAGACCATAATGCTCATGCGAAAGTAGGATGAAAAGAATTCTTGTATTTCTTAAGTTCATTATGAAGAAAGGTAAGAATGGTATTAATTAAGAAACATCATACTTGTTTATTAGCAAACAACTTAATAATTACTCCTGCCAATGGAATCAAAACCCTAGTACCAAATGTTTCCTACAATTGTGAACAGTACAAAAACCTTTTTTCCTATTAGATGTTATTAATGAAGAAGAAACAAAAAATATAAAAGCTAACCCCTCTTCATTCTAAAGTGTTTCTTTTTATATTTGGATCCAAGTTGCATGTTAAACTGGTAGGTGAATTGCAGCCTTTGCATGAGTGAGAGTTTATCAGTTTTACTTTCTTATTTGGTAATTGTTATCTAATTCTTTGGCAATTGTTATCTAATTCTTTTTTGGTAATTGACAATAATATTTACTTTCTTATTTGCTATGTTTCTTGCAACCATACTTCCTACGCTCATCCGGTAGCTCCTTGTACAAGGTATATTTATTAATTAGTACAAATACATTATCAATAGATATTTACTCGCATGTACGGTTGTATTCCTTCTATGATATATTACATGCATTTAATTATTCAACTTAAATGTTTGTGCTGAATGCATGTAGCTAGTATATGATGCATATTAATACGTTTTCATATGGCTTGAAGTGCATTGTCTACTGTTGGGATTGTCTCTTGTTTATATTGTCATACTCAACCATTAGCAAAATACCATGCATGATATAGAGGTTCAATGTGATTGTGACCTTTGGGCTGGCGGAGATACTGGTTGATATGTTGTACCAATAAACAATGGAGGGTAAATTGGTGGGGTCCAAAATTACAAACAATGACACAATCTAACTTGCCACGCACCTTACTGAACTTGGTATTAAGCCAGTTGATTCATCACAAGTAAAGGGAAAAATTGCACGTCTTAAGAACACACAATGCTAGTTTATGGATTTAATGGGCCAAACGGGTATAGTTTGGAATCACAAAAACTGTAATTGATATGAAAGAACATTGGGCAAATGCTTGTCGGGTAACCTTCCTCTTCTTTTAGTCTAATACATTTCTTTTTTATTAATTGCATTCTATAATAAATTCCTGTCCCATTATATGATTATTTATTTATTTTTTTTTAAAAATCTAATAACTTTTTCCATTTCTTAGGTCCAACTGCAATGGAAAAAGTTCAAGATTTACGGCTGCAATATCCTATGTGCGAGTTTTGGTCAGTCGATTGTCACATGAGTGCTGCATTATAACTCAACACAAGTACCCCCTAGAGAGGAGGAGGAGCGGCTGGAGGACTAATTGAGAGCCATTGGCCTTGTGTTGGGCACAATACTAGCACTACCACAAACTTGACCATTGATTTGGATGACATCAAGACGACCGGCTTGCCTCACGGAGGGGGGCTATAGCCAAGGAATTCTCGTAGGCGACGTAGGGACCCAACTAGGTCATCAATCTCACTAGAGCTTAGCAATGCCCTGCAAACAATTGTTGCAAGCGTTGCAACACAGACAGAGTTAGATGCTAAGATTTACGAGGTATGTAGTTCGAAGCGCAGTAGAGATAAGGGCTCAAATAGTGGGTCTGATGCAGCCTTTAGAAGTATTACATAGCGTATGAAGTTTTTGTAGGACATTACCCCTCCGCTACTATCGGACCTTCATCTTCATGTAGCGAAAGCTTTTATGGATGAATAATATAATTTTTTAATATTAGTTTTATTTTGAGATTTGAAAAAATTGAATTGTTTATTATATTTTGTATGGAAATTTGAAAAAGTTATGATGATGAGATGAGATAAGATAGTTTAGATTTGGTTAAACAAGTGGGGCCTAACTGCCTTCCAGCATGACTCTAAATCTCAGATTACAGTGAGTCTGGTCGCTAGTCTAACCACACATCTCGGGCCCCCACAATTTACTTTATCGAAACATTTTAATAAGTTGTAGTTTTCAAACTTTGGTGTGTTGCCTCGGGCCACAACCATTTATTTTATCAAAACGTTGTAATAAGTTGAAGTTTTCAAACTTTGGTGTGTTGCCTTGAACCACAACCGTTTATTTTATCAAAACATTTTAATAAGTTGTAGTTTTCAAACTTTGCTGTGTTGCTTGATTTTATTTTCGCTAGTCTGATTTTAGTTGTCTTGATTTCTAACACTCATTTCATGTTTGCTAATTTAAGTTCAAATATTGCATGTTGCGTTTATTGAAAATACTTGCTAATTTGATAAAAATATTTATTTTTTTGTTTCTAATATGTTAAACAGATATAATATTTTTTACCTGAAAATGTTTGCATGGACATTCTTTTCAAAAGTGTCGAATGGACAATAATAGTTGGTGGAATGATAAGATAAACACCGCTTTCAACAATGACGTAAACACTAAGAAAAAGAGGCGAACGAGGAGGCCTCCAATAGTAACCCCTTAAGTACATTTGATGCAAATAGATGGGTGGAATGGGATGCATGGAGAAGCCGTGACGCTGATGTCTACAACCTATGGCCCTTCTAACTTTGGCCACATCAGATCAGCAACTTAATGCCCAACCTCCTATGCTTAGGCTACAACATAACATTGGGTTGCGTGGAAGGGAGTACATAATTGCAGTTTTGAATGGATATCCTAACAACTATTATGCATTTTGGGCCTTATGCGATTGGTTACGTAGAGATGTGACATTGCATGATTCGTTATGAGAGGTCTCAGTTGAGGAAGCCTTAGGAATGTTTTGCTATACCATTGGGTATGGTATGGTTCAATGAGATGTGGCTAACCTGTGTAAATCGACATGTCTACACAGTAATGCGAGCATTATGTCAATTATAGTGCTAAGTGATTAAACCAACTCAGATGACTGGGATGATGCCTATATCCAAGGAAATCCCAAAACATTATCCATGGTTCGAGGTAAATTTCTTTTCTTTTTTTAACATTTGCTACTTTCATAGGCTAATGCATATGGGAAGTACACTATACAAATGTCATTTCCTGCAATCAATACACGATTTTGAAGTTTATGAAAATTTAACAAAAATGTCATTGTGCAATGGATGAGATCATGATTGATGTAGTTGTGCTGGCTTTAATAACTAATGCATATCTAAATCAGTATCACCATATTGCCCAAAATGTCTTGTGTGTCTGTGATTTCAAATATGAAATTCACATTCGTATACGCCAGGTGGGAGGGTACAGCTCATAATGCTCACATTTTAATCAATGCGTTGAGGCGTCTAAGGAACAATTTTCCATGGCCTCAAAATGGTAAGTTGTACACACTATTTAATTTGTACCTTCCAAGTTTGCGGTAATTTCTATATACCATAGTTATAAAAGATTAATGTTCTATTAAATTCTCAGGTTATTATTATTTATTAGATTATGCGTTTCCCTGCACTGAGGGATTTATGCCACTGTATCCAAGTGTGATGTACCACAAATCAGAATGTTAATACAATCGTACATTCAAAGGATATAAAGATTTATTTAATTATCGTTATTAATTCTTCGGAATGTCATTGAATAAACTTTCGGTGTGTTGGAAAGGCATTTCAAATTTTAAATTTAATGCTCCCATACCTTCCAACTTGGCAATGATATCTTATTATTGCATGTTGTACGATATATAATTTCTTCCGCACGGTTACACCTGATGATGACCTATTTGCATTGTATAGCAATCTCGATGATTATCCATATATGAATGCAGATCATAACATCGGTGAACAATCTCATGTTTCTGACATGTTGACTGCATCGGCACAGACAATGGCCACAACGAAGGATGCTATTACACTACCAATGTGGGTGCATAGTATTGGGCAACATGGACACACCTAATTTTTAACATGGTGTAGCAATGCTTTTGTTTATGTTAGCATTGTAAAATAGATCATAAATTGGGGACACTTTATTTACATATATCAATGTTTAATGTAGAGATATTGTATTTCTTTTAATTTGAAATGACCTCTTGTTGCATCGTAATTAAATTTGAAGTACAACATCGAATATTGCTTACGGCCCACATGTCGAGCGAGGGTTGGGCAAACTCTCTGTATGAATTCCGCTCAAACTCCACATCAAGCGAGGGTTGACAAACTCTTTGTAGGAGATGCATTCAAGCTCCATGTCGAGCGCCTATCGAGCGAACTCTCTGTATGAGTTATGCTCAAGTCATTTTGAGCTCACTTCGACTCCTTCTCACTTTAACCCACTTCAACACTTGTTACAATACAATTTTACAAAGGTTAGTGTTAGAATATGCCAACACACTCATTTTTACTTTAACAATCTCCCCATTTGGCAGTTCTGTGACAAAACCTCTAATACATGGACCTAATCCTAACACACCCTACACAGGATTCCCAGATACAGGTGTAGTTTTAAACAAGTTAGAATATTTCTATAATCACTGAATAAACCGTTAAACACCCCTAAAGCATAAAGATATAGGAAACCCCTCAAAAATTTTCACACTTGTTAACTCAATGTCTACTAACAAATCAAGAACAATAATTCAAGTATAAACATGACAAGTACAAGAATTCAAGTAGAGACATAAGAAGAATAAGAATTCAAGTATAGACACAACAAGCACATGACAAGCACAGTTTTCATCAAGAAAATCTTCATTAAGAATTAATCAGATATTGAGTTTGATAAAAGAATACAGTAGCACAAAAAATGTATGCCACAAAAAATTCAACTTTGTTTGTTTACATGCTACTCCCCCCTAATTGTATCCTATCCTACTCCACATATTGCTCCCCTTACATATGATACCGCTCCCCTAAATGTATACCATACTCCCCCTACAAATATAGCACTCACCCTTTTTGTTACAAAGCGACAAAGGGCTTAATGACTACCATCCTCACCATCTTGATCATCCTCATCATCCTCATCGGTGGTGGCTACTAATATCTCTTGCATTTCGTTAAAGCGTCGTGTCACCTGCTGTTGGAGGTTATCAATGCAAGTGTACAGGCTATTGACACGAACCTCTAGACTATCAAAGCTAGTCTTGATACGATTAAGATGAGTATATAAGCTATCTACAAGAGCATCCATGCTATCAATGTAAGTATCCAGACGATCCTCGATGCGATGTACACGAGCATCCAGACTATCAAAGTGAGTCTCGATGTGATCAAGACATGCATCGATGCCACTCAAATAATCAAGTACCATCTGTATGTTCAGCTCATTAGAATCTGGTGGATAAGTGGATGGTGTCAAGCTAGATGACTGAGAGTTAGATGGCCTAGAACGGGACGATTGAGAAGTGGATGTAGAAGGATACTCAACATCCAAAGGATGAGGGAAAATGTGTGCATGACTCAACTGAATGGTCTTACGACCAATAGGAGCCTTAAGAGGGATTCTAGGCTTATGGGAATGAATAGCAATAGACTAAGACAAAGTAATGCAGGTGATAAGACTTGTAAAAGGTAATCCAGTACATACTTTGTTAGATTGAAAGGCCTCAAGAATGACCTTACAAAGATAACTTCCCAAATCGATGGAAAAGTCATTGATTAGTGCATAAAGCAGAGTGGCTTTGTCAAGGCCAATATCTCTCTGATAGGCAGTTAGGTAAAAGTTAGTGAGCACGATCCTACTAAGAAAGAGATAGTCAGGGGGAGCTAAACGGTATGTAGCAGTGTCCGATCATCCCAATTAATCTTATATCCATACAAGAATGCATAGATAGCTGACTTGCTAGGAGGAGGGGTTCTGGTATAGGGATATGTGGGGTTGGTCACACGAAAGGCATTAAGCAAATCAGTTAACATGTTGGAGTCACTCAGAATTGGATGTTCCAGAGACTGACGTCAAAAGAACTATTGTGTGAAATAACATGAATGTTGGAGTAAAACTCCCGAACCAACTCCATAGATGGAGCGAGGAAACCAGTGGTTATTGATACCCACTAACAAGACTAAAAAATACAAGGCAATATAGTATCGTGAAACTCACCTAGTGAGATCTCACGCTAAACAATGGGAGTGCGGTGAGAAAATTTTTCAGTGTAGAGTTCCCGTACCTGAGCATTATGGAAGTGTGCTTGGATGGTAGCAAAAGGATTTGCCTAAGGTCGCACACGTCGCATGGCATTTGTCTATAAACATAATAATGACAATTAGATCCTACCTAAAACGTCAACAAGGTGCAAAGTGCCTAATGTGTAGACAATGTATGCATGCATGCCCAATGTATGATGTTGAAATAAGGAGAAAGAAATATGCCCAATGCATGTGTAGTCTATGTAAATGTGAGTTTTAAAACTTCATGCATGTGCTACGACTCTCCTAGGCATTTCTTCCAGCACTTGGTGTGCATGCTCTGCCAAGCTTGGGTTTCAAACCCCATGGGTATTCCATCACCTTTCTAATTACTAAATAAAACATAGCACGCAATGGTGATTAACCCACAACACTTCCCAAACGGGAATGCTAAAAAATCAGTGATGAACATGTGATGACCAAAGCATTATGGTCAATCCACTTCTCAACCTAAAATGCATGACTCATTTTGGCATTTTCTTGAGCACTTGGTACGCCCTCAATATAAATTGAGAATGAAACTGCCATGTATGATGAAATACTTCCCAAGTACAATAAGGACTCAATGTATGATGCAACATCATAAAGAGAATCCCAAAAATCATATGGTTAAAATCCTAAGGAAAACGATAGGATTACTACCCTTCTACTACTTATTCACTACTCTTTTTGTATTTGATTTTTTTTTAATTTTTTGTTTTACTTAATGATTATGGAAGCAACTATTAGTAAAATTATATATATTTTTTAAATTTTTTTCTTAATGGTTAAAGATGTTAAAAAAATTCTTAAAAGAAAATGATAAAAAAAATAAAAAATTCTTAATACCTTATAAGTAGTAAATGCGTAGTAATAGGGTAGTAACCCTATCACTACCCAAATCCTAATGAAAAACCAAAATGCCCAACACAAGATTCCTAGTCAAACCGAAATCCCTAATGGAAAATAATGTGTAAAATGTAAAAGAATTTGAAGAGGATAGGCTTACCGTGAGTAGAAGAGGATTTCGTTAGAGAAATCATTTGAATGACGCATGAAAAGGTGAGAAATGGAAGGAAAATCGCACAGAGGAAAAAGTTTGGGGGAATAGTGCGAATTGCTCGAGTAGTGCTGGGTTTGTAGGGTTTATATACATTTTCTTGAGCGGTATTTAAAACCCTCAAGCGACCAATTTCGAGTGACTGAGCCCGCTCAAGCAAGAGACAACTATTCAAGCATTGCATCGAGCGACATCTCAACTTTCTGGGTGATAAATTTTTTATTTTTCTCTCATGTCTAATTTTTTTTACTACTAATTAAATAATATATAAATAAAAAATAGAATAAAATGTGGGCATGATACTGTTGTATTTTTATTGATAATTATTTTATTTTATTTTTATAAATTTGGAGTAAGAAAAAATTTGCATGCAAAAAGTATTGGGAAATAATTTTTTTACATGCATTGAGGGAATTTATGTTTAATTTATGTTATTTATTAGTAAAAGATTTAATAATTAAATTATTCAATCATTACAATAACTTTCCAATTATTAGTGGACCCCATACCGTTTTAAACTTCTCATAAATAGTACTAAACTCATCTTAACATCCAAACACATTTAAAGTCATCTTAAATGGGCCCCACAGAACTCACTCCATCATCTAAACTCACTACTATTCATAAGAAACTTAATTCAGTTCAACTCAACTCTACATCCAAACGCATCCTAAATTAAGGGTGAAAATTTGTGTTGGTAGGTGGTCTTCATATTGTGTTAAGTCGTTATCATTAGATTATATCAGTCAATGAGAACATGACTCATATAATTAAAATGATTAGACTATAAAATTCTAATACAACCGAGTCATATAACCCAATTAATAACTAACTTTTATTGAGTTATTTTGAACACGACCCATTTTCAGTTTTTCCATGCAGGGAAACTAGGTTGACCAAGAATTTGTGAGCTTGCCCTTTTTTGAAGTGACCAAAAAAACATCTTCATGCCATTTCTGTGAGAACAATACAAGTGAAAGTGATGGATTTACGAAATTATCTTCTATATCCAAGAATAATCAACCCAATTAGGGTTTAAGTTGTAGTTGTCAAATTTCTTCAAAAAATGAGGTGGGGTTCAAATCTGGGTAATGAAATTATGAAACTATCAAGGACTGCACAAGGGTGGAATAGAAGGGTTGACAGTGAAAGTGAACAAATGAAACTCATTGGAAGGTAGGATGACAATCGACTACTGTGTGTTGTGATTTAGCCTTTAAAGATTGGAAAATATTTGAAAGGATCGATGGTTTACTAGTCACTTGAGGGGAGGATGTGCTTTGGTTGCCGTATGTTGTGATTCAGTAGTTGAAGACGGAAGAAGATTGAATGTAAAAAAAATCTAATATCAAACCAGTGTGTAGAGCACACCTATAAAATTCTTATATTATAATTTGATTTGAAAGAGAAATTTAAAATTTTGAATATTACAAATCATATCTTACCAAAAATGGGTAGTGTACTCTTCATACCGATTTAAAAATAGAATAATTCTTGAATGTCTCACAATCGAGACTTAGAGTTTGGCTTCAACAAATCTTTTCACTTTTTTCAATGTGTTTTTGTTATTCAATTACAAGGATCATGATTCAAAATTGAAAAGAAATACTGTTTTTACACAGATTTTTTATTATCTATGTCACTTAAATGATAATATTTTATTTGTAAAATTCAAATTCTAAGATTTATTTATTTTTAATTAGATTATGCCACATAAGTAATGTATGGTATAAAGATCTTAAGCAAGACTTTTAATTTGAAGTGGTGTGGTCGGGTGTGATTGTTGCCAGGCTTGAGTATAGCATAATTCTTTTAAGGAAAATGCTAAACATATAGTTGAAAAATGGAGACTATCTCACGTGCTGACATGGCAGTGACAAGTGCCACTACCTCATCAGCCTTTTATTTTTTTATTTTAAAAAAATATATATGTGATACTGAGGGCAAAACTATAAAGAAAGTCTAGAAGTGTTTTTTCCATCTCTCCCATCTTTTGCGTCTTCTCCCATCTCTTAGTCTCTTAAGCCCTCTCTTGCTTTTTTATTTTTCAAATGGCTGGAACATTTCATTATCAGAGTGCGTCTTCTCCCATCAGACCCATAAAGGCAGCAACAGGCAATAACTTTAGGTTTGGTGATGCATTATGAAATACATTATGAAGAAAATATAGAGAGCATAGAAAAAAAAAGGTTAGACTATTTTTCTCTGAAAGTGGAGAAAGAGGAAATACATTATGAAGAAAATACAGAGAGTACTAAACAAGATATCACATGAAATAGAGTGTTAAGGGTAAAGGTAGACTGCAAGTGAGAACAGAAGAAATAAAGGAATTCTAAAGAAATATGGTTGAAATGTGAAGTGTTGGAGTTGAGTGGGTTAAATAGTGCATTAGATATAAATGAATAAGGGTGTTTTACTTGGACAAGAAGTGAGGTAGTTGGTAGTTAGTAAAATGATGTGTTTCAATATTTTAGTGATGTGGCGCATTTTTTGTATATGAGAAAATGCAATGTGTTTTATATGTTAGTAATGCAGAGTGTTTTGTAATCTGTTGTATAAAAGAGCGCAAGAGTGTAAGGGAAATCCATCTGAGAACTTGTATGAAATACTTTTGGAGGTTGGATTATCCTCGAAATGATCCGAGATTGTGGTTGTTGATTTTTCATTCCATTCTTGTTTTTATTGATTGTCTTTCTTTTTATCTTTTGTTCCTTGTAATTCTTGAATCCCAGAAAACCCATAACAGTTGGTATTAGAGAGGGATGATCCCTCATGGCAGAAGGTACTCGGGTTATAGCTCTCAAGCCACATCAAGCAAATGCTCAGAGGCAGCAGGAGGCCATGCAGCTTCAGTTGGATGAGTAACAATAATCTATTCATGTAATCTCTGACATGTTAGAACAAATGACTAATATGATGAGAAATTTAATGACTAATATGATGAGAAATTTACTTGAAAATCATAGAATGTGATCTCTTGGTGAGGGAATTTAGGAGTAGAGAATGGTAGTTCAGAAAGATAGGAGTTTTTTACCTAGGGGGTCAGATTAGACTTCTCTGATTTTGGTGGTGCCCAGACTGTTCATCAGAGTTTCAGACCGGGTACCCAGATATACCAAGCCCTGAACCTAGGTTTTAAACTCAGGCCGAAACCTAGATGAAATAGGGTTTTTGAAACCCAAAAATTCAGGTTCTGAATTGTTCCCGAGTTTTTTTTTTTCCACAAAAGTTTATATGTTATTAAATTATTTTTAAAAAAACCCAGAAATCCAGGTTCCCGACTGTACCCAATTTTTTAAAACAAAAGCCTATATGTTATTAAATTGTTTTTTTTAAAGTAATGTTGAAAAGCATAATGTGTTTTTATCTTTATCTAAAAGCCTATATTTCAAGAAATCATGTTGAAAAGCATAATACTAATCCATTGAACATTGTCCATAATAATAAAAATATATCAAAATGGAAAATTAGATTTTATGTAAAAAATAACTAAAGTTAGAAACTAATTACCTTTTTAACTAAATGCATGTAAAAAAAAAATATAATATTCATCATGTAAAATGCATGCAACACACAATGTAATTCACTACATATTACATTATTTGATATTTATACATTATATTACAAAACACAAAATTTCAATATATGAATTATACAATCAGTAGCATTGTCTGCCATCAGTAACTTTTATTCTAGTATTCCAACTTAATGGCTCTTTGTTAGGGTCTAGATCTAAATACAAGAAAAAATAAGTTAAAACCACAAGAGGTTGCGACATTCAGCATATTTTCTAATCTCACACCAACCACATTGAAACTCTTGATATGTTGAAGTTGCAAAATTCCAAACCCAAAAAATATTAAGAGCTGTAAATATCAATAATCAATAATTAAGAGAACATCCAAAACCCAGAATTTATGCATTGGCACAAGAGAACCTCCACCCCTCCCCCCCAAACAAAGCTAAATAAAGCAAATAATTTGCCCACCTCTCATCATCTCATTATAATAAGTGTCTAAAACTTCTTTCCAAATGATTTATTGATAAATCTGCAAATAAAGACTAAAACTTCTTTGTAAAGGGAATCCCATCTATTTAATGAGTAAAGTGGAGCAACGCACGATTGAGATAAGTGAGCACTAGAGTGAAGCTAGCATTGAAAACTGGCTCGTTTCGATAATGAGATTAGATGAGATGAGTTGAGATGGTTTGTGAATAGTATTAAGATTGTTGAGTTGAGATGAGATATGATGGTTTTTGAAAATTTTGTGTGTTTAGATTAGGAAGTGAGATGTGATGGTTTTAACTTTTTGGAGATTTGATAAATGTGGGACCCACCAATTATTGCATAGTGTTTGTAATGATTTTGTTTTATTTATAAATAATAATAGTAATTTATAAATTACCTACTCAAATTTAATTTTTTATAATATGTTTCATAATAATATTATAAGATGATCACAATATTTTTATTAAATTACATTAATTTAATAAAATATAAAATTAAAATATTTTATGCCAAGAAAATAATTAAAATATTTTTATAAAATGACAGTGAACCAAGTCAAATGCGAATGTAGGAAATGGGAGTCGATCTACGAGTTCCAAGCATGGCAACAAATGCCAGAATCCCTTTCTCCAGTGCAAATTGTATTTGGGGTTTATGTGAATCTCTCGGTGCAAACAACATAGTTAACTGAAATTATTTAAACGGATTAACTAAAATTAAAACTGGACCTGCTTTACTCTGCATAAAGAAAATACAAAAACTGTTGAATGAGAGTGAAAATGGAGACAGGAATATGACTTCCAAGCACATGTAAGAGGAGCATATCATACTTACATATACTTACACTTCCAAGCCTTTGAAAAAGTGTTTTTGTGTAATTGGATTGGATACTCAATGTTTGGTTGAAGACGAAGCTGAATGATTATCTAAAACAAATATTAAAAAATTGAGTTAAAATTTAAATAGATAATAAACTACTACAAACAAGATTTCAAGTTTCAAGTAACATATATATAAATTTGCCTTCAAGGTCTATTGATTGTACGTATTCTTCCAACTCTCGAATGTCGATTGGTTTAGTCCTTAACAAATTTTGGGTGCAAATGAGGGCTTTAACAGTCTCCGAAGCAATGAACTTTTAAAAAGATCCAAGATGCGTTCTCTAGTACTAAATACGGACTCCGAGGCAACAATGGAAATAGGCTAGGGTGGCTAAGATATCAAAATCGAGCAAGTTTTTTATACACGCCTCAAACAAATACATCTCTAACTCCGATCTAAACTCTATAATACCTTGCTCCTCAAGGTATTTGGTGGACATGATATCAAATTTAGTCGGAGGCGGTGCCGGCTCATCACCAATGTTTGTATTAGTAGTACTTGGCTTCCCTTGAGCCACTTTAGAACTTCCCCCACTAGTAACACGTAATGTGTTATACTACTCGATCAAGCAGCCTAAAAGCCATTGACCTTAGCCTCTATCCTATCTGCCAACTCATCCCTTTTGCACTTTTTCAACCAAAACCTCATTGCCATCATTTTGTATCGTGAATCAAGCAAAAAACCAATATATATTATCAAGTTAAACCTGTTTGTGCTACCACAATACTTGTCATACTTACTTTTCATATTTATGCTCATAGTACTAGTGATAATATCAATACTTATGCACATATAATTTAATGCATCTTCAATTGTGCAGAGTTGCTGAAAATATACATTAGTCATCACATACAAAGAACCAAAAGTGTTCAATGCAACTCTACAAAAATCTATGTATTTTTCCAATCATCACTAGTTGGGTTCATGAATTGTTCATTTACAAATACATATTGTTTAAAGGCTTGTTTGTATTTTTTAGCAGAACTCAACATTAGATATGTGGGGTTCCATCTAGTAGGAACATCTAAACAAATCATCCTCTCACTAATCTTTTCCTTTGCCGCACTAGTTTGCTTCTTTTTTTTTTTCTTTTCTTTCCGCATTTGCTTTTTAGGAATTCTTCTTTCTTCCGACCTCCTTTGAATAACAGCCACCACCACATGCTTTTGCTTCTCTTTCTTTGCTACTGCTATTTTTAACTGAAATCTATCTTCTACACACATCAACGTCATATTAGTTTTACAATTCTTCCCCACTAAAATTCTTGAACAAGGTAAAATTCAAAGTCAAGTGAGAAAAATAATATATTTCAAAATAAATAAATAAAAATATAATTATTAACACTACATAATTGTGATATTGCTTTATTTGGAATAGTAAAATTATACACAATTAAGCTATTATCAACAGTGGAACAAAGACGTGGGAATCGCTTGGCTAAGGACTCTCACTAGCTCCACGTTGCTCGGCGGGGTAGGAGATTGGAACACCGGTGGCGATGGGAAGGGGTGTTGTTTGGCTAGAGAAATGCCAACGCCACCCAAGGAATGCAGTTATTCACAAACCTACTCGGCTGTCTTCAACATGCACGGAGCCCAGGAAGACTAGCCTACTAGAGGTCGCCTTTATGGTTCAGAGTTTCTGCTGATGCTACCCAACCCTAATGACTCCTAGGCCTCTTCTACCTTGGTGCGAGGCTTCTTCCCATTTCCCTCCAACAAAGGACTGGGAGGCCTCTTTGGCCCCACAAAGTAGATTGAGCTCCTAGGAGACATCTCCTAATGAAGTGGGATCAATCTGGAGATACCAAGAACAGTCTATGTTGGTCCTGGTCAGTAAAGCATCAGAATGGACCTCCTCTAAGTATGCCTCCACCCAAGCATAAACTACCTACAACCGAGCTTGCTCCTGCCCGATTAGGTTCAAGCTAATTTCCTTGTCGTCGAGCAGGACTCCCCAAACAGTGCGAACAGGGAACTCGTGGTGGGCATCCTCCCTAATGGGAAACTCTCACCCTTCCCCTGCCACAAAAAAAAAAAAAAATCATCTGAACCAATCTTTTACATAGGATAAGCGAGACTCCAGGCGGGCAACCTTGTATCTTGGAAGAGAGCGGAATTTGCACAGATTACCACCCAGACGTAGCACCCCATGCATGAACAGGAACTCTCTGACAGTTAGGTCTGGGTAACCTTCACTTGTGGGTCCCAAGCCCATGCGCCAAACGACACAGCAGCATAGCAAAATCCTTCATGCATTGGGGTGAAGTTGCGACAGAGCTAGGCGAAGAAAGTCCAAAATTTCTTGGATAGGGCAGTATAAAGGAAGCTGCAGTCCATTTGTAAATGTCGAATGGTACAATGCCACCTTCATGGCAAAGCCCTCCTAGTCGACGACCCCTTGGCGATTCATTGGAGCTTCAAAGTTGGTGGAGTTAGGTGCTCCAAAAGAATGTCTTAACGACCTCAAGTCTGCAAAACTGACCACCAAGGTCTAGTGATACCCCTGGAAGAATTGAGACTCGTCGTGGATCTCGGGAGGATCCATACTCGTAGGAACCCTAAAGGCCCCTCTGAATGGGTTGAACAAGAACCCTAACAAGTAAAACGTGAGGTGTTCTTGGGCGCCATTGAATAAGGAAGGAGAGAAAGAAGAAAAGGGTTTGAAGGCAAACGAGAATGAAGTGAACTGAGAAGATCTGAAACCAGAGGAAAAAAGCGAGGGTCACAATGGGAGTAAGAGAAATAATAAGAAAGCAAGAAGGCGAAAGTAGCCCGCGTCTTAGGTTTAAATCGAAAACTGCGGTGATCAGGCTGCCCAACAAGAAGGTGACATGTGTCATCAGGAATGAAATGACATAGTGGCAAGTCCCGCGACTTTCGCTGCACGAGGGAGCGTGGGATCAAGCCGTCAAATGCAACTCTCAAATTGGGAAAATGGACAAACGAGTGTGAGAAGCAACCCACTCATCAGATGTCATAAGCTGCCAGGCACAAAAAAAAGGGGTGGGACGCAGGGGGGGGGAGAAAAAGTTAGAAAAGAAGACAAATTCCCACCGATAGAAATAGGGGGATAACTAGAAGGGATGTTTGCACCCCTCTCGGGCGGGGTATAACTGGGAGGGATATCACTCCCAAGCCGGGCCAACTTTATCTTGAAGGCCAAGTGTTCAATCTTTTTTATGCTGTAAGTAACTTAGCCCAATCTCATTAAAACAAAGTGCATGGACGTATATGTCACCCATGATAATTATATGTCACCCATGATAATTATATCATCGACATCCCCCGAGGATGTCTTAAAACCCATGACACCTTATCCTCCTTTTTGTAAATCTCTAAAATAAAAAAACAAATTGACATATTCTGTCATGCACTAAGTTCATACGAATGATGTTAATTTAAGAAGTCCAATTTGGCACGCATTCTGCTTACGTCGGAGAAGAGGACAACCATCGGCGGACCCACATATTGGAGCCCCTAAGCTTTCAAAAATTCCAAAGAAGTGTATTTAATGATCTCCATACGAGAACAATTCTACAAATATTAATCCAACCCCCCCCCCCCCCCTCTCTTGATTCCACCGCCAGGACAACCAGAGTCAAAAATGAAATGCATCTCTTGGCAAGGTTTAAACAAATTCACTCATAAAAATTAAAGAATCAAGAGGTAAATGTATCACTAAATAAAATACCCATATGTGTATATTATATAATAGAAAGGTCAAATTTCTACGTTTCCCAAAGAAAACAGAAAACAGAAGTCTACATCTGAGGTCCAAGCGGCAGCCTGCTCATAATTTGTTGGTATACCGATGAACCATTGGACAGGTTCAGACCAGGTTCGGACATAGGCTCCACCTTCGGTTCTCCTTTTGGCAACATGAAACCGATTTCACTCACCTGGCGTTGCTGTGCCAAGTACGGATGAACGGGTATAACAGGAACTTTGGCTTGGGCAGGACCCAGCCCAGCCATTGCAAGATTGGAAAGGCCTGGTTGACTCATTCCAAACGAGAAGCCATGAGAAGGCCCCAGCTGCTGCCTACCCGGAAGGCTGAATGAACCAAGTGAAGCAGGCCTTTCAAACCTAGCCATGCTAGAGTGCACTTGTGATGGCTCAGGCCTGTGAACATGATTTTGAACGGCAGCAGCAGAAGCTTGGGCAGGTACAGTGCTAGAGGAGACAGAATTGACATGACTACTATTGCGAGCAGCAGGAACATCATGATTGTGCTTTCCCTCATATGTGGTTATCACTGACTTAAGATCATGCGATGCCCTCTCCACATGCTTCCTTACTGTGCAACCTGCACTGGTGCACTTATAGTAACTCCTGCATAAACAAGTTCTCCCCCATTTCAATTTTGCAGTAAGTGTAATTGAGAGGACAAAGGAGAAGAAAAAGTTGTTCACAGTGATTATTTGTAGAAACCTTGGATTTGGATTTCCTTTCACAACTTTCTGCCCATACTTGCGCCAACGATACCCATCATCAAGGATATCTACCTCACTGGTAGTCTGGACCACAACTCTAGGTTCCCGGATGGCTCTAGTGGCTCCACTCATTTCTGTTGCATAGGCTTCAATTTTCCTGGAATATCACACAACATACACACTTTGTCAAGGTGATGTTGTATCTAAAACAAGATATTGTTCACAAAAGGACAGAGGTATGTAGGAACCTTCTCTTTGATTCAGATTCATCTCCTTCGCCATCATAACCTAAAGATACACTGCCATGTGTCCCTTGGTCGTCTTCATCTTCATCATTGGAAAAAGTAGATGATGCATCCACCACATCACCTGTTTCAAAGTGAGCGCCATTCTGAGCATGGACAGAGATAGACTGGTTGCAGTACTCTGGGGCCACAGGTGCTGACGATGTCACCTCAAGGTTGTCATGCCTCCAATCAGAAGCCCCGGGAACAGTTCCCTTTTGTGAACTTGCCCAAATCAGATCACCATCAGCAATACTACTCTGTGGCCCAGCTTGTTCAGGGATCTCTAGTTGCACATCCATGAGTGGGTTAATAGACCCAATTGCTGATCGCCGGTTTGGAGGAGGTTTAGGGTGCGTATGGGCCCCCTTATAGATGATTTCTGTTATGTGGCCCTCATGAGATCGCTCGACCTTCTTCTTCACCTGACAATTAGGATGTGTGCACTTGTAGTAACTTCGCGGATACTCACTTCCTTTGACTTGTTTTTGTCCATATTTTCTCCAGTTATATCCATCCTCTGATGGTGCACCACCACCACCTGCAGCCACAGAATCTCCACTGCCTCTTTGATCTCCTTCTTCATCCGGTTGCTCATCAAGATGTTCGGTACTGCCACCGACAGCATCAAAGGCTGTTTGATCTGCCACAATCACATTAGTCCCAATATCCCTTTCAGTAGATGATCGGGAGTTGTCTGCCTGAGAATAGAGGCTGCTTCTATTCTGTGTTTGATTGGTATGTTCTCCACTTTGAAAAGAACTCTCAGACTGAACAGACACCTCGATACTTGGAAAGGATTGTTGAGGAAGAGTTTTTGAAGTCATCTGTACAACATAAATATTACTAACTAGAAAGATGCAGATCAACTACCACCCACCACCCAAGCCATCATTAAATGCAGAGGACTTCAATAATAATATGAAAAGTAATAACCAATAGGATCACATGCATGAAGAGTGAGTTTGTATTTTAAATTGAAAAAAGCTTATTGTGAAAATGAAATTCAAATACATAAAATTCCTGGAGTATTATTACTTTGCTTGAAGCACCAAAAAAGAATGAGGATGCTGGTTCGGTAATGGGCTTGAAAGCAAACGATGAGGTATTAATATCTTCAAAAGGATTATCTTTACTTCTATCAGGCGCCTCTGAGATCAATGTTAAGCTCCTACTGTCACCATTTGGCACTAACGAGAATTTTCCAGTTGTTGGAGATGGCTGCACCTGCAGTGCGACAGGTTCAGAGACACAATTCAGAACGTGGTAAAAATAAGATTTAAAAGGAATGCTATTCGACAGCAATCTCAATCTGAAGGAAAACTTATTAAGTAAAGCAAAGACATTAAACATACATTCATAGCAAAAATTAAGCTAAATCTAGTTATCCTGTTTCAAAGAATAACAACTTGCCATACAAAACTGTTATAAACCAATTTCCAGATTATCAGAACCTCATTTTTTTTTCAATTTTTTCCCTTTCTGCTAGGAATATTAAGCCCTCAGTATAAATTATCTTATAAATCCTGTTGCAACAAGTCAATTACAACAACAATCTTAATCTTAAGAATTAATTCAATGTTGTTGCTTACGTGGTAAGAAAAGAAAAGCAAACAAAACAAATGCCTCTCGCAACATAGCTGCATTTAAGTGTATTAATAAGCAATCTATTTCTAGCTCATAATATGCAATATAGCAGTTACCTCTTCATATTCCCTATACCATTGGCAACCAAATAGCTTCTTCTTCTTCTTTTTTATTTTATTTTAATTTTTTTTTCCAGGTAAGGCAACTAAACAGTTGTTTTTAAAAAAACAAAGAACTTCCAAGATTTTGAAGCTCACCAGCGAATTGGAAAGGAAAACAGGAGAATCTAGCAGCGTAGTAGGACTAAGACCAGGAGGTATCGTTAAGTAAGGAGAGCGATTGTCAGGATTGGATGTGAGGTCAGCTGATCTAATGCCTTGTGTATTCAACCTGGGAGCATTAAATCCAGCTCTTGCTGCCATCCTTTCCATGAGGCCGGCATGTGAGCTTGATGATTTATGTTCAGGAAATGAACCTAAATCAGTGAATTTCTCACTAGAAACACCGCCGTTTGTCCCATTGTTTTTAACGTTGGTGTTTGACTCTGAAGATCCCAGAAAGATCTCCTCAGTTCTGTTACTGCTGGGAGGTTCTGAGACTGATCTGGACCCAATATCGTCCCCTAACATTGCAGATAAAAAGGTTCTTGGGCTTGGACTAGGAGGCACCCAATCTCCAATTATAACAACATTATCATCCATCCCTGCCATACTTACAAAAATTGAGGTCTGATATTGCACCCAAGATGAAATTCCTCAAAGGTCTGATATTGCACCAAAGATGAAATTCCTGAAAGGTTTAGGATTAATGCAAAACAATTTTAGCTGGATTGTTGTAAAATGAAGTAGAATCGGCTTTATTATAACAAGAAGGATGAACTCTGGTTTAATCATTGATTCATTATATGGTATAAAAAACGACCACATTCCAGGAGGTTAAGTACCATTCAAAAAATAAACTAAAAGAAAAAAAGAATTCTTTCATAACCGAGTACTATAAAATGAACAATTCTGGATGAAGGCAAATCTTCCAACACATAAAAATTTCCATCTTTGTCGTCCAGGGAAAAACGTTATATTATTCCATATTTGATTAATTAAACTCCAATGTGCATCAAAGATCTAACGAGAAAGGTGCAAAATTTCAGGTCATATTTATTGGTATTTTATAAAAAAGAAAACGAAAGTTACTAAGGATAGGCAGCCAGAAACCTTAAACCACTGTCCGAAAATGAGATTAAAAAAAAACTCCAAAACTTGACTTGGATAGACACGAAAAGAAAATTAAAGAAAAAAATAAAAAAAAGGAGCTTTGGGAGAGAGAACCAGGAACAAATGATTACCTGACTGCTGATTAGAGTCGGAGCTAAGATGATCGGTTTTGTATGTTTGCCGAAGGAGACCCAGCAGCCGCAGCAGCACCACCACTACATACTCGACCAGGCAACTTCCTTGACCTGACCAGACGACCGGACACCGACCCGAAACCCCCAACCCCTCCCCTCTTCAATTATTGTTTTCCTCTTTCTGTGATTATCTCTTTCAATTCAAATGGGAGAAAACGTCTCCCACCTTCCTATCAATTTCCTCACTTTCTCTGTCTCTGTCCCTCTCTCTCTCTTTCTCTCTGATTTTAGCCCAAATTGAAAATGATGATGTTTTCTAGAATAATTACAAAAAGATATAGTATCATAGATGTATAATTATTATTCTATTAAAAGAAAGGGGAAAAAAACAAAAGAAGAGATAAAACGCGGTGAAGGAAGGGGAGGGCGATTGTGTAACATAACTGTTGTGGACCGAAAAATGGATGGAATCTTTCAAAGAACAAAAAGAGAGCGAGCGAGAGAAAAGAGAAAGGGGAAAAGAGAAAGAAGCTCTACACACATTTCTCCACCACCACCTCCGCTTCGCGATTCATCTCCACGGTCCATCTCCTCCAATTACTCCATCTTTCTTTGGACTGGGCTTCTTTTTGGGCCCATTTTCGCCAATCCGCCTCGTCCTTTGCGGGTTACGTGGAAAGGATATCACGTTCCCAAAGCAGGAGCCTCGATTGACCGTGATGCAGACGATAGCAGCCAAATGCTGAAGTGATTTTTTTTTTTTTTAAAATGTATATTGTGCGTTCTAATTTGGAATATATATACATATGTGTGAGTAACAAACGCTAGGCCTGGGGATGGTGTCTGTCAAAAACTATATGAGAGACCATAGCTGCCTAACACCTGTGGCTGTGCCCTTCAAATGTGAAGGATGTTATAACCAACCGCCTTCTTTTATGCAACTTTGGCGTACCATTTTTTTCGACACGCTCATGCTCCTATTCTTAATATCATTCTTCTCCCAATTTTGGCATCCACAAACCACAAACGTGATAAATTGACCAGAACTATTTGACACCATGCGGTTTAGTTTACTTGTACACACTATATTTAATTTTTACGCAACAATAACCAGTTAAAGGCGACCAACGCCCACATGGTAATTCAGCAATTTATGGTATTGTTGGATTGGGTATTATAATTTCGGCACTTTGCGAGGACTTCATTTAGGAGCTAACCAAACCCGATCGAGTAGGAAAATGAACGAAGCCAATGAATCACTCGAGCTTGAGGATTGGTTTAAGGTGAGGACAGTTTTACGTAGTGGATGATCGGAGCTCCCAAAGACGGAATCCCAAGTGCCAGTGCCACTTCCAAGGCAGAACAGCAAAGTTATAAAACTAAAATATTAAACTCAAAAAGGACAAATTTGAAATATTTCTTTGCTTTTATTTATTTTGGTAAAGTATGCAGTTTCTCTGGGGTCGCGTTGGATTGTGGGATCATTTTTGTAAATATAATCCAATTCCCGTCTGATCCAACCACGCCACGTGGACCGTCTTTCCAACCTCTTCCTCTGTTCCCTTCTTTCTTTATTGGGTCTACATTGTGAGTTCTTCACATTTTCTTTTTCTTTTTCTGGTCTATGAGCTGTCCACTGTCTATTAAAAACCAAAAGAAACAGTTCGTTATCTAGTGCTTAATCTGCATATTTCATTTATTCAACCTAAATGACTCTAATTTTGATACGTTGCCTCTTAATAAATAAACTCATTGAACTTCATATTAATATCATTATTCTTTAAACAAGCTCGTTATATGCCCACCACTTGGTGATCAAGATTATGCCATTATTGTATCAAAAAAAAAAAAAAAAAAAGATTAGGCCATTATTTGATGTTCGTAGAGAGCCACTTAGGACTTGCCGACAGCAGCCACCCCTTGGACAGTTTGATTCGGCTTGAGTTGCTTCCATAGATGACCCTTCTGCTTTTTGTTCTATTTGTTTGTAAATAATTTTATTTCATTTTAAAGAATTTACAGTTATTTGATATAATATATTACTTATTAATTTAGGATATAATTTTTACATATAATTATTTATTTTTATTTTAGAGTTTTTAAAATCTTTTTATACATAGCATGTACGTTGGGTTGGCATATCTAACAATCTAGCCGCCGTTTAGTTATTTAGAATATCTTAATATATCTGTGAATTAATAGTAGTGAAATAATTTGAATTAAAATATTTTATTAGATTTTAAAAAATAAAAAAAAGTTAAAAAAATATTATAAAATTAAAAAAATTGTTTGAATAATTTTTTAATATTATTCTTGGTTTGAAACTTAAAAAAGTCGTGTTTTTTTTTTATGTTTTGTTTGAAATTTTAGAAAATTTATAATGATTAGATGAAAAAGTTAAAAATTTAAAATTAAAAAGTATTTATATTTGAGTAATATTTAAAAATATATATTTTAAAATATTTTAAAATAATTGTGTTGTTAAACTGGCCTATTAAAGAAGTGAAGGGATCAAGTGATAAATAGTTCAAATAAAAACAACAATTTGGTTTTAAGAAAAGCCGGTGAGGCTAAGGGCATGTTTGGGTAACACCAAACATTTTCAAAATTTCTCATAATTTTATTATTAAATATCACTTAAATATAAAATACTTATTTATTTCAAATTTAAAAGTTTTCATCTAATTATTACATAATCATTTCTCAAACACAAAAATTGACAGAAATTTTACAAATTTCAATATAATTTTAACAAACATCAAAACAAAAATTATATTTAAACAATTTTTAAATTTTATCTATTCATTTTCACAAACTCTAATATAATACTTATATTAAAAAATATTTTTATTTAATTTTTACTCTCTCATTTATTAAATCTGATAAAATACATCTAATCAAATTATTTTATTACTATTCATAAAATTTTAAGATATTAATCTAAACATTCCGTTAAATCTACCATTAAAATGAAAGTATTCTGACTGGGAGGCAACTCCATAATGGATGTCCAACGAAATTCCATATTTTTCGCTCTTTTTTATTACCAATAATAGCTTTCAGTAAAAAAAAAAAAAAAAAAAAAAAAAAATCTCATTTAAGACTCTCTATCTCCTTCCTTCGTAGAGACTCTTATCCATTATAATTTTTTTGAATGTAATTACTTCTTTATCTCTCTCGGAGAACGGGGGAATTGAGTATACATATCGGGGAATAGAGCCTTCCTATCGGGGTGACTGGGCTATTTTATTTCTTCTTTATTTTGGGGAAGATAAGACAACTCTAATTGTGTGAGTGCGGATTGTCTTGTCGTAACTCGCCATTTGTTTAGTAATTGCACGGACTAAAACAAGATTTATGATACACGTATCATTTTTTTTATAATTTTTTTATAATTATATTTTAAAATAATGATATTTCTATAACGTGATATTAATTTTATAAATTATTTTATAAAAATATTTTTCATTTAAAACAAAGTTATATAAAAGATTGTAAAAATATTATATGTTTACCATTTTTCCTTAAATGGCTGCTGGTATTTTTTTTTTTTTAATCTGTTGTTATGATCCAGGACTCTGTTGCTTTCCAACTTTGTCATAGGGGTATTTAAAGAGATCCACCATCAATTAATAAATAGCCAAATCCAACTGAAGCATCCATTAATAAACATATCTAAAGGGGTTATAACAACAAGAAAAACCGTTAATACTTCATATCCCAAGAATATCTATAAATTTGTGAATATAGACAATTAGAAATACAAGAATGTGCCTGTTATATGTCAAAATATATAAAGAATCCGTGCAAAATTTGTCAATTTGTAACTTATATTTAACATTATTCTAACAGATCTGCCAAGCTTTACTAGGCTCAAAAAATTAAGCCCCAATGTTATGAACAAACTACAATAGCCAATATAAAACAATTGATTAAACTAGGAAAGTCGCCTTCTTTTTATCAGCATTGCCAAGTGCAAAGAATTGCTATAATTAAGTTCAAAACCACTAAGCCAGCTTTTGGTGGGGACATTTGGATAATAATAAGAAAGTACACTGAAAAAAGGGGAGTGATGTGGGTCTCCCTAAGGGGTTAGGAGGGATGGGATTTAGGGATATGGGCAACTTTAATCAAACTATGTTGACTAAACAGTTTTGGAGACTTTTAATTAATCCTTGTAGTCTAGTTGCAAGGGTTATGTTTGAAAAGTATTTTAAGCATGATGACATCTTGAGAGTTAAAAAAGGGGTAGGTACTTCTTTAATTTGGAAGAGCTTGTGGGGAGTAGGTAACTTGGTGAGGGCTGGTTTGAGGTGTAGAGTAGGGAATGGGGATAAGATAAGGGTATGGGGGGTTAAATGGATCCCAAATCCTATAACTTATACCATTCAATCTCCTATCACTGTACCGCATCAGGATGCTAAAGTGAATGCTTTGATTGATGAGAAGGGGAAGTGGAAGTATGAGATTATTGATAGGGAGTTCAAGTCTAAATAGGCAGAGGTAATTAAGGGCTTGATAGTGAGCAAAAGACAATTTGAAGACAAACTTATATGGGAGCATTCCAAGGATGGAAAGTTTTCGGTTAAGTTAGTTTATTTCCTCCTTTGTGATCAACAAAAGACAAAAGCAAGTGGCAGTTCAAGTAGAGATGGTAATTCTGGTATGTGGAAGCAGCTTTGGGCTAAGTTCCAAATGTGGTGAAAGTCTTCATGTGGAAAGCAGTAGGGGAAGCTCTACCTACTAAAGGGAATCTATTAAAAAGGAAGATCACTGAGGATGGGTTATGTCCAGTATGCCAGCAGGAGATTGAGACAAGCTATCATGTGCTCCGGAGTTGTGTGGTAGCTCATGATATATGGTCAGACATATTGAGTCCTTTATAGAAAGCTAAGTGCGGGGAAGGTGACTTTTGCTTGCTATGGGAGACACTATTGTAGTAGAATAATAAAGTAGAACTAAAAGTGATTTCATGTGCATTTAGAAGGATTTGGTTATGCAAGAACAAGATGTTCTTCCAAGGAATTTGTGACAATCCTAGTAAGGTATGGCATGGGGCAAGAATGGAGGTAGAAAACTTTCTTCAGCTAAGAATTGGTTAAAGTTGAACTGGGATGCAACTTTAGATGTGAAAAAACAGGTGATGGGTCGGGAATTGTAATCAAGAATAGGGTTGGGGATCTAATAGCCTTGGTAAGTTGGTCCAGAAATATGTAACTAACCCTATGCTGACTAAACATTTAGTCTTAGAACGAGCTACAAAACTGGTTGGTGAGTTAGGGCTTCATCAGATTGTCTTTGAAGGGGATGCACATAATGAGGTTAAAAAAGTAAATAGCAAAGATGTTAATTGGGTGTGGTATGGCTAGAAGATCGAAGATTTGAAGCAGTTTTTTGATTCCATAGTAACTAGACAGATTCAATTTATCCCAAGGAGTGGAAATCAAGCTACACATATGATGGCCAAATTAGCTTTACATTTTGTTGATGAATTAGTTTGGATTTAGGAAGGTCCTTCAGAAATTATGCATTGTATCGAGTTAGAAAAGTCTGTTTCAGACTCTTGATTTCAATGCAATGAAGGATGATGTTATTTAAAAATAAAATAAGAAGTTCAAAACCACTTTAAAAAAAAAAAAGGTTCAAAACCAAATGTGTGCAACAACGACTTCTGGTAACCAATTACATTAAGATGTTGTTTGGATTGATAGGGTTTCTTAACTCATCTTATCTCATCTAATCATTATAATTTTTTTAAACTTCCATACAAAATATAATAAACAATTCAACTTTTTCAAATTTTAAAACAAAAATAATATTCTAATAATATTTATTCAACTTTCATCTAATCGTATCTCATCTTAACTCACTATCTATACCTCTCCTAAAAGTCTGGTAACAATGATGATTAACTGGTTAAGCTAAAACCTATTGAGTCCAAGCAGTTTGGCTTTTCATTAGCTGCCATCACAGGTACTCTAGTACGTTACTGACCATAAAGGCAACCCTCACTCACTTGGAATGAACTGACTCTTTTGGTAAAGTGGTACACAAACAACAATGTTTATAGTTCATATTTTGTTGGAGAAATTTTCTGGATGAGGAATTCAAGATGAGCTCTAGAGGACTAGGCTCTGCTGCAATTGCCCCTTAAGTCCCCAATGTGCTTTTCGGTGAATCCCCAAAAATAGAAAAGAAAAGTTACTGGAGAAGATAATGTAGACTCCATAAAGTTCGAGTAACATTTTAACCCAAGATTAGGGCTGTGCAAACCCTCCACCCACTCCGACTCCATCTGACCTCCACTTTGATTGGAGTCGAAATTCGGAGTGGCTCAAAGAACGAAGTATCGGAGTCAGAGTTCGAAGATTCATGAAGCTCCGAACTCTGACTCTGACTTTTTTTCTTTAAAAAAAAAATAGATGTAAAATGATGTGGATTTTCAAAAGTAAAATAACTAAACGACGCCATTCCACTTAATGTGGAACGACATCGTTTCTTCACATAGGGGTCCAAAACGTAGGACCCCCCTTCTTCCTTCTTCCCCTCACTCTCTTTCCATTTCTTTTGAATCTTCTATGTTCCCTCTCTGAGTCTCTATTGCTCCATTCCCGTTTGCAGTCGTGATCTTGTTGTCATCTGCACCGTTGCCATTCAGCCTTCCGACGATGTAAATCACAAGTGTAGTTCAAGAATCCGAGCACTAAATTAATTAACTTGGTGATGCATTTGTTTTATTAACTTGGTGGAAGGTTAATTCCACCAAGTTTCCGATTCTTTCTCGAATAGCTTGAGATGTGCTAGCTACTCGAGTTATTCCTATCACTACAGTTGCCTCTAAGTCGGCTTTTAGCACTGGAGGTTGCGTGTTGGATGCTTATCAGAGTTCATTGTTACCGAAAATATAGAGGCCCTTGTTTGCACATAGAACTAGCTAAGTGAAACGCCCATTAGACCAAATATCATTGATCTCGAGAGCTATAGGCTTGAATCATGTAACTTTATAGTTTATATGCTTTTAAATAATAATTTAAATATTTGTAATGTTTTAATTATTTAACTTCTAATTTCTATGATTTTGTAGACCTAGTTGTGAATCATAGCATAATTGCGGATGAGTGATGATTGAGAGTCTTACAAGTTACATGGATGACGAGTTGTATTCATATGTTGTAATTATGATATTCAGGTACTATATTAGTATATTTAAATCATTTAAAATATTGTTGATAATTTAATAATTCATACTATATTTTTTTAAAGTATTTTTGGATGTATTATTTTATAGATAAAAGTTGATGATGACAACTGGTAGTGGCTACTATGGCTTCAAGAATCAAGACTTTGTTCCTGTCTCGGTTTTAATTTATATTGTCATATTATATTCTTGTGTTTGTCATTATTCAATTACTACTCTTTGGTTTTGTATTGTATGTAATTTAATCATTGTAATTTGTCTTTAAGTTTTTATTTTTTATTTTTTTACAGCATTTTTTGCAAATTGGAAGCCAATTAAGTTGTTGGGCCTTAGATTAGGCATGAGCCTTGGCCCAATCACACTTCGATCAAAGTTCTGAACTCCAACTCCGTTTGGAGTCAGAGTAAAAATTTTCCTCCAACAGGAGCTGGAGGTTGGATACCCGAGATCCATGAATTAGGAAAAGAAATTCAACAACCAAAAAGAATATATATATATATACCTAGTATTGATGTTGTGATTTGCAGCCCGAGCAGTTCCACAGAGGCCCAACGCCAAAACTTGCAACCAAAAAGAAGAGTGGGCTCCAGTGTGGTTAGGGGTCCCTCCGATGCCAAAGTCAAACAATGTTCCTTGGGTAAGCCTATGGGGAAAGTAAGAGCGTAAAGTAAGAAGAAGAAGAATCAGATTCCCTCCCTTCAATGGAGGTGGGGGTATTTATACTTGGCTCAGGCTTGGACATCCAGGGAGATGGTGGGTTGTCAATCCGTACTTGGGTCAGACCTGCTGTCCGTATCTCTGCCAAGTAGTAGTATGTTATGCTTGGGTTGTGTCGACCTTTGACACTCCAGGAAGCACTTTGTCGCTTGTATACCCCTTGGTGGTGCATTGAATGCGGCGTGGTTTATGGCTATGGCGTTCCTCCCTCTGTGTTCCATTTAATGCGGTGTGACCTTGGTCAGGCGTGCCCATTCTTGGATGTGTCCATCTACCGGGGTTCTGAGGCAGGTGATGTTCTCATCCTTGTTTGCAAGACTCTGTTAGCCACTTGGGTGTTGGGTGGTTCTTGTCCATGGCATGCTCTTCAACTGCCTCATGGCTGAGCTTCTCAATCGAGTTGGACTTGGTGCCTGGGCTTCCTAGATGAGTCTATAGCATAACTCATCTCTTGCTCCTTGGGCCCAGGACCTCCCTATACTTCCTAGCCCAATCTTGTTGGGCCCGGGCTTCCTAGATGGGCCTCTGGCATAACTCCACTCTTGCTCTTTGGGCACAAGGCCTCATTGTATTTCCCGACTCAATCCCGTTGGGCTGGGGCTAGTCTTGGGGAGATCCCTCTCACAGTACCCTGCGAATTCTTATGATAAAAATGTGATGGGAATTCAATGCACCTTGGCTCACATTCTATGGACATTTATCTTGCGACCGTCTATCTCGCCATCAATATTAGAGGGCCCTTTGAGCTTTCGAAGCCTCATTGATTCCCAACAGACGGGCTCGATCCAACCCCCATTTTCGTCCCACACTAGGGTCGGTTGGTTTCCTTCATGTGCCTTTTGTTGCCCCTCCCCATATGTTTGCGTTGACCTGTGTCGGTTGGGTTTCCCGAGGCCACCTATCTCTGTCATGAGTGTGTGTGTCTCCTTGGTTCCTGCAATTCCTTTGTCTCTTAACGGTTGATTAGACTTGTGAGGTGGGGCCCCCACGTCATGGGATGTGCATTGGTTCGTGTTTCCCACACGCCTTACATGACCTCTCCTGCCAGGGCCGAATCATGTCGGTTGGGGTGCACGAACCTTCCACTACTATTATCAGTGTTAGACGTCACTTCATTTCCCGCATGCCCATTGGTCTCCCTTGGCTATATAAGGTTCCCTCCCTTCTTCTTTTTCACCATTGCTGCCTCTCTCTCTCTCTTTGTACTTCCGTTATTGCTTTCTCTTGAGCTCCCTTTGTTCCTCAAATTTTTCTTTGCCATCGTCCCTTCCCAAGTTCCCTTCTACCGTCGTCTTTTCCTCTCTTTCCCGAGCTTTTCTTCGCCATCGTCTCTTCCTTGGCTTCCCAAGCTCCCCGCTGCCACCATCTTCTTCTCCGTTTCTCAAACTTTTCTCCGTCGTTGCCTTCCTCACCACCTTCAGTCATTTTCATTGCCCCAAAGAGTTCTTCTGAACCTAAGCCCTTGTTCTTTGTTGGGAAGGACTAGGAATTGTCAGTTCCTAGTGCTGACCTTCAAGCGATTAGGTCTAAGTACAACCTCATTGTCTCTGTGGTCCTGGAGGTTCCCAGAGAATGAGAACATGTCGTGGATTCCGATGGGATGGCGTCCTATGTGGCACTCTACCCCGTGATATTTGCGAACAGTCTGCGTCTCCTGTTCTACCGTCTCATCCGTGAGGTCCTCAACTTCTTGGGGTTGGCCCCTAAGTAGCTTCACCCCAACGCTTAACGGCTCTTATTGTCTAGCTACATAATCTTTCGAAGGGCACTAAGCTCTACTATGAAGGAATATCCCGACCTAACTGCTTAGGAGTTCTTGTCGGTGTATAGCGTAAACTACCAGCCTGAGAGCATATGTAGCTTCCAGGTGTGCATCCCCGGTCGAAAGATAGTGACTCACTCAAAAATGAGTAGCACTAATGCTCTCCCAAGTGCAGGAGGATGTCGTGTAATAATTAGGAATAAATTCCTAGATCGTCTCCTCAGGGAAAGTTACTTAAAAATTAAACTCGTTGAAAAAGTGTGAAAAAAACTTCACAAAGAGAAAAACAAACAGATGGTATGTGCAATGAATGGAAAGGGTACTAGTCATGGACTAGATTCATGTTTTTAGATTTTTGATTGTCGGATTAGACTGTAAATGACTAATAGATAAATTCAGAAATTACTAAAACTAAATTAAGAATTTAAACTAGATTAGAAAGTAAATGACAAAACATGCACTGAATATTGAAAATAAAACCCCAAATTAAAGATTCAACACAAAGTTATGAAAATTAAATAAACATTATTTATAACAAAAATAAAATACACAAAAATAGCATAAGAACATAAAATGAAAGAGAGATAATAAATAAATAAAGATGCTCTACTCCAACGAAAATAAAAGAGAAAAGTATCCGAAAGAAAAGAAACGCTGAACTAAAAAGCAATTAAAATGCTGAACGGAACAAGGAAATGTAAACAGAGAATAAGAACAGTAAGAATAAAAAAAAAATTGTATCCAACGTAAAAATGAAACATGAACCAAATAAGAACAACAACGTAAAAAAAATAAAATAACTCGCCGTATTTAACAAGGTCTGGAACCAAAGAAAACTAGAATGAAAATAAAAGCTGAAGCTGCCGAATGATTCGGTAAAAATAAAAAATAAAATAGAAACTGAAATTGCCGACTCAATGGCTTGTACCCGAAAAGGAAAATAAAGAAAGCTACTGCATATGTCTAAACTAACAGGAAAGAAAACAATAAACGAGCCACCAATGGAAACTCGGAAATGAAGAAAAAAAAATATTGTAACTCCGTTTGGTCTGGAATTCTAATGCATAAGCTAAAGAAGAGAACCATTAAATTGATTTCTCCTGCTTCTCTAAAGAAATCCCAACGTAAAGAATAAAACTAAAAATAAAATGAAGCTAGAAATTAACTTCCGTCTACACTCTATCTGTAAATCTAAGAAGAAAAAAAATAAAATCTGGCCAACTCACATCCCTTAGAACCAACGTAAAGTTAACTAAAAACAAATAAAAAAAAATATTGCAAACTAGCCGACTAAAGTGTGGCAAGAACACTACAAGCCGAACTAAAGCAATGAGAAAAAAATAAAAACTACCCAGTTCTACAATTAAAAAAAACAGTACGTAAATAAAGATGCTGGAAACAAATAACAAAGTGATATAAGCTTAATGCATTCTAACGTAAATGACAAAAGAAAGAACAACAAGAAGCAAAAAAAAATAAATCTCAAACTGCCCAAAGGAAAAAAAAAAACTGAAAACAGAAAACAAAATAAAACTCTTGGTTTCGTCTACTCTAAAGAAGAGAGAAAAAAAAACTGAAATGAAAACAGAAACCAATGCCTTTTCTCTGCTCTATGTAAACTGCAGAAAAACAGTCCTAGTGCAGAAAAATTTTCGTGTCTTGCTAAGCTTCCAGCCCCTTGGTTTTATAGGGTCTGCTTGTGTGAGAGTTGCTGCATTGAGGTGCCATTCTACCCGTAATTGGTGCTTGTGTTCGGTGCATGAATTCCAGCCGTGATGCTTGTTTTCTGCATCTGTTTTTTTCTGCATCTGTTTTTTTTTCTGCATCTTGCCGTGTGCTGCATGTAAGTTGTGGGCTCCAGCATGTGTGATTTGAGTGATGCATGTGTTGTTTTTCTTTTTCTGCCGTAAGTCCAAATTTTCTGCTGCAAGTTGCTGCTTTTGCTTTTATTTTTCATTTTCTGTTTTCTGCATGTGAACCGTGAGTGTGAACTGTTTTTGCTTCTGCATGTGCTTCTTGATTTCCTTCTGCACGTGTGCTTGCTGAGCTTTAACTTTCTGCTTCATGTGCTGAGTTTTTTTTTGTGAAAATTCTGCTGCTGTTTTTTTTTTCTATTGCAGTTTTTTCTGTTGCTGTCCATGTTTTGTGCTCCATGTGCTGGTTGATTTTTTGCTGCTTTGCTTGACTTTTCTGCATGTGTTTGTGTATTTTTCTGCAGGTGCAAGTTGGTGCTGCCGTGGGATACTTTCTGCTGCAAGTGTGCTGTTTGAGGTGCCGTGAGATTGTTGTGTTGAGCTGCATGTGTTTTTTTTTTACTGCAGCTGTTTCTTTTGCATGTGTGTGTGAGTCTAACTTTTCTGCATGCTTTCGGTGGATTGTGAGCTGCTACTGCATGTGTGTGACTTTATGCAGGTGCTGTCCATGGGCCCAAGTGATGCATGTGTGAGTTGTGTGCTGAGCTGCTGCTTGTGCCGTGAGTGAGTTGCTGTCCAAGTTAGTTTTTGTATCATTTTTCTGCATGCATGTGCATTTGTTGAGTTTTAGTTCCAGCCGACACACTCTTTTTCTCAATCAAGCACCTACTTCACTTCTTTCTTCACTCAAACCAATTAGATTACTCCAGCACATCTATTTCTACTCCTTTCTTTCACAAATTAATCCCAGCCGATACTCTTTCTTTTCAAGACTTTGTGAAGATCAAGCAATCCAAATTAAGCACGGCTCCAAGGTCTTCATTTTCAGCACCGAAATTCCTCACCAACTCTACTCAAGTCAAACACCACCAACTCTCCCTTTATTCCTTTGCTCACCAGCCACACACACACA